>VMDR010015671.1:0-22020 GCA_007922815.1 Macrotus californicus | reverse complement strand
CAAAGTTTCCTTTCTCTTCTGGTGTGCAGTGATAACTCCATCTTACCTCAAGTTTTGAAAAATGCGTTGCTCCATTCATGAGCACTTTTGAGCTCCACTCTTTGTCTTGTCTATCTTTGACAAATTCCTACAATTATAATTATTATAATTTTACAATATGATTTTTAGGTATCACAGCCCATCCCTCTACTCTTATTTTTTTTCTTTAAGAATTTTTGGCATTGATATTTTCACATACATTTTAGAATCAGTTTGTCTAGTTTCTGCAAAACAATAGCAAAACGTACAAGGAACTTGTTTTAACGTGGAAAGGAATTGTTTTGGCTCTAGAGATCAATTTTGGGAGAACAGAAATATTTCCAATATTGAATCTTCAAATTCACACACTTCTTCTTGTAGTTAGAATTGCATAAAGATAATGCACGTCTTTGCTACAGGTTTTTCAAGATAAATCATAGTTTTGTTTGTTATTGTAAAGATGAACTGTTAAAGATTTATGTTTCTTGTTGTTGCGATTTTACAGGAGAATAGTACATTTTCTAGAATGTTCTCGTCATCAAACTTGCTGAACTTGCTTTCTTGTTGGAAGTTTGTAGCTTTGTTTAGATTCCCCATAGGCACAATTATAACACATGCAAAGGATGAGTTCTTCTTTTTCATTTCCAACGGGTATGATTTCATCTTCTTCTGTGCTTTATTTGTCTACTTAGAAACCGCTGTGGGATACGGAACAGAAGCAGCCACAGTGAGCAGCCCACGCGGTCCTGGTTTCTCAAGGACAGGTCTCTCGTGTTTCGCCGGCAGGTGCAATGCTTGGTCAAGGCTTTAGAAACGTGCCACGGTCACGTTAGCAGCATCCTTCCATCCCTGCCGTGCTAATGCTTTTCCTTTCGAGTTCGGTGCTGAAACCGAGTGTTATCCTTTGACTTTTATGTACCTATTAAAATATACTTACAATTTTATATTTAATCTCTAACTATGGCTGTTTTGGTTTTCTAGGTCCGCCACAAAATAGACCACAGACTTGGTGACTTCAACAACAGAAGTTTATTTCCTTACGGTTCTGCAGGTTTAGTTTTACCTTGGGCCTCTCTCCTCGGCCTGCAGGTGGCAGGCTTCTCCGTCCTCACCTGGGCTTTCCTCTGTGTGTGCGTCCTTGGCGTCTGCACTGGCTCACACGTTCTCTCTCTCTCTCTCTCTCTCTCTCTCTCTCTCTCTCTCTCCTTAATCCATCAGTCATTCGATTAGGGTCCATTCTAAAGATCCTCATTTTAATGTAATTACCCTTTGAAGCTCTAATACTTAAATATATTTATATTATTGGGTCCTGGAGGTTAGGACTTCAACATGTGAATTTGGGGGGCCACCATTCAGCACATTCCACAGTCCCTTCTGTTAAGTTACAACATTCAGGTCACAGTGTGATTTTTCTATTTAAAATATCTAATTACGTTATTTAATATGGCCCTTTTTAGCATAATACAATAAAATAACTTATCTAGAGACTTCTGTAAAATAGGGTTTCTCCAAATCTATTGTAGAGATGATTTGTAGCTTGGGCGGGAGGAATGCTTTAGGGATGTTGGGCCTCTGGGTCATGGAGGAAGAGGAGAGAAACGTAACATCTTTTCCTCTCTGTGTTAACAGTAGCAGGTGCCTCTCAGTCAACCTGGTAGCCTTTGAGTTCATAAGGAAACGTCCATAAAATGAAGGTGCAAGATGAGTTAGGAAGTGGAGTATGAACCTTTTATCAAGAGAACAAACTGTTAATACTCTTCTTTCTATTTTTTCAGCACAGTTATATTCATTTTGTGTGTCAGAATCCCATGAGGCACAACATGAACAAACATGAGTAAGTCGGTCTTTCCTCAAGGAACTTGTATTTAGCTAAGAGAAGACACAATATATATATATACATACACACATACACACACATAAATCATTGGAAAAAAATTCACCAATGATTGAGCTCAATGGGATTTATCAGTCAGGCAAAGAAGGAAAATAACATCACAGGCAGAGAGCACAATATTTATATATAAAGATATGCTATTGTAAGAGTAAATGTGATACCCAGAGAAACAGGTAGTTTGGAATTTCTGAAATGTAGGATGTGTAAAGAGAGAGTGGTGGGCATTTTGATTAGAATAAGATGGGCAGAGATTCAGACCATGGAGGGGCTGTAGAAATGTGACTTTAATCTTGCAATAACAAAGCTACTCAACAATTGTAGGGAGAAAAACCTATAACATTACTTAAATTTACTGCACTTACCTTTCATTCTGTCTCAGGCATCTACTTCCACGAATGCTTGTCAATAATTCTAACCCTCCTAAAATTTCAAATCTCATGCATCCTATTCTTACCACACTTCCCATAATGACAGCTCACTCTTCATCCAGAAATTTTCCAGTACCACCAAGACCCCTTAGTCCCCTTGGGTTACTGTCATTTCGCCTTCCCTCACCTGCTTAATGTCCTCGCTCCTGACCCAGTGAGAACATCAATCACTATTGTAAGTCCTATGCATATAATTCCAACCTTTCCCCCCACCTTTCTTGCTTACACTGGCTTGGCAAACCTACTGTAATTAAATTCAAGTCTCCACCTAATTCCATACCTGCATTGCAATGGGGCTGAAGGACTCACAATCACGCTGGTGGGTCTCACTTTGAGTTCATGACCAGAAACCTCAGGTGGGCTGCTTGGCTCAGAATCGATTCTTCTAAGGAGACCTTTTCATGTCTTCTATTGTTCTTCCCAGATGCCTCACCCCACATTCTCAGCTTGCGTTCTGTTTCACTGAAAAATTGAGGCAATCCCGAGACCTTGCTCAGATGCTCTCTGTCCCTGGAGCTTGTACCTAAAACATGTGCAGCTTTCTGGCTGTTACTGCAGGTGGAATTTCTGTGATACCGGGTACAATGGACACCTGCACTTCCTTAGTTACAATGGGTGCCTCCACTTCCTTAGTTACAATGGGTGCCTCCACTTCCTTAGTAACACAGTGCTTCCTTGTTCCTTGAAATGGCTAGTGCTCTGTGTCCCATTCCTCCTCACCCAGGCTCTCTGAAACATGCTCCTGTCACATTTTTACCCTCACCACTCCATCAGACTTGCTCTTATGTATCCCAGTGACATCTATGTCAGGACCATCCTCGTGGTACAAGATGTCATCTTGTCCGTCTTGGCAGCGCTGGCATGACGGTTCCTCCTTTTGCCTCAGTGCACTATCTTTTCACACGGGTCCCAACAACCACGTGCCCTCTGTGTCCCTCCCACTTTGCAGGACACTCCTCATGCCCCTCTGCAGGTGCAATGAGACTTTAGTAGATGAAAGAATTCAGTGGGTAGGCAGGTCATTGGAATAATCCATTAAGAATTTAAATACAGTGATGTAGGAAAGACTTGTTTCAGCAATGTCCTTGAGAACTGACGAGAATTTGGGGCCCTGGGCAAAGTATAGGAATTGATTTTGACTAAAGTCACAGAAAGTTCATCCAAGTTAACAGATGGGAGAGTGGATTCCGTAGCAGCAGATGGTGGGAGGTAATAGCCGTGGTACTGAGGGTCTTAAATGCTACCTTGTGATTGCTCCATTTTTCTCCGTGAAGAACGAATAAATCCATTACCTACAGGTGTAGGTGGAGGGATGGAGGAGCAGGCTCCGGGATGTGAACAGATAAGCGAAGTAATAAATCTGTGCTTCAGCCCATCCTAGAAGGACCTGCCCAAAGCCCCAGCCTTCCCTACCCAGAAAGTTACCAGATGGCCGAGCTAATGACATAACCAACACAGAGAAATGACATAAGGGTTATTATTAATAACACAGTGCTGAGCACTCCCAGAAGGGAATGCGGGTCACCAGCTGGGGGCTGGAGGTGACGGGGCCGAGGGGGAAGGGGCAGGACTGCGGAAGGGAAAGCACGTCTGTGTTGATCAGGGAGGCGCTACATGCCCTACTAGTCCTCCCTGATCACACTGGAGCCTTAACCAGCCCTTGTGGGTGCCGCCCAAAAGGGAACTGGTTTTTCCAGGTTTATCACCGCTTGTTGTAAGGGCCCTGTATCAGCCTAGCCCACGTAAGCAAGGAGGTGGCTGGGACCTGGGCAGAGGCAAAGAAGGCTTTGGGGCATCCTGACTCAGAGGGGACTTGTGTCAACGGTTATCACTAGACATCACGACCTGGTGAGCCCTTCTTGTTTCAGGGAGCTGGGGCTGAGGACGGACCATCTCTTCTCATCTGTATGGCCTGCTACATCATGTACATACTCAGGAAGGTTCCCAGTCATTTTGTATCTGCCCAGTGGAAGGTCAGCTCCTCCAGGACAGCGTCTTTGCTTGTCTCTCGGATGACTGGTATGCAGCCTAGGGCCTGCCACTACTGGACACAGTACTTTTTTTTTTTTCAAAAATGAATTATACTTAAAAGCTTCACGTACAGTTTGTAGGAATGGCAGAATCAGTGCGGGAACCAAGGACTGATGTCAAAGTAACTCAAATGCCTATCTTTTTCAAACACTGTGTTATTCATCAGAAAGCTTGATTTTGAGTGAATATAAACATAAGTCAAAGTGTTTTATGGGACCAGATTTTCTTTTTTCTTTTTGCATTTCCCTCCCAAAACCGAAACATCCAAGAGCTGAACCAATTTCAGTCACAATGGAGCTAAGGATTCAGTTTACCCAGGACCCCCAGCTGCTTCCCTCTCCCTCTGGGGCTCTGCCTGGTTCGTCCTGGGGTGGTACCTCCTGGGGTGGTCCCTCCCATCTGCTCTCTGTAGGTGCTCTCAGAGCAAGGGTGCACCATCTGCCTTAGTGGCCAGAGAAGCACAATTCTGGGAGCAGTTAGACAGGAATACATTTTGTTCTCTCCTGGGCTGAGAACACTTAGCATCTGAGGCCCATGCTCCTCTCTCTTCCAAGAATGACTGTTGCAGTGTGTTTTCTGGATGAGCTCTTACCTAGCTTTGAAAACCCTGTTCCAGTTCCATCTTTTCTGTGAAATTGCCCGTACCTATCTGGGCTCAGTGAGGAAAAGATTTCCTACAAGAATCTGGGAAAGAAACGGTGGAATGCAGAGATCTATAGGTGGGATCCTCTAGGCAATGAGATAACACCTGATAGAGTGGGATCTGGCGGACCAAGGGCTCTGGAAGCTGAGGCTGGGAGAGGGGGACTGTCGCCACAGTGCCAGCCCGAGCCTGCTGATCCTGGGCCCAGGAAGCGGGGTCTTCGGAGGGGTCTGCACACCGGTGGCGTTGGTTGTTAGAAAGCGCCCAGCTCCCTGGTTTCTGCTCTCCTTTGTCCTCCCGGGCCTCCCAAAAGTCTCTCTCTGCGACAGATTCTAGCCCGGCCCTGCTCCGATCCCGTGGGTCAGGGAAACGCAGTTTCCAGCCTTAGAAAGACTGGTGGTGATAGTGACAACATGTCACCTGCAGCCCCAAGCCCTGGCCTGGTCAGCACCCCCCCAGCACTCACACACCCAGGACAGAGGCAGGCTGCCCATGCGCGCACTTTCATCACCCACCTCCTGTCTGGGATCGTGTCTCTTCCACACCATTGCTCTTCCCCGTTCCCCTCCCTGTCCCTGTCCTGGCTTGTACCTGCAGGAACTACCCCCTAACGCATTTTCATCTCTTCAGAACCCGGCACTAGTGGGCCTTTCATGAATGTTTGATGGGCTGAAATATTTTGGTAATTCAAAAACTGTGATAATGAAAGGACTAGGGTGTGAGTAGACAACAGTAAAACAGGCAGGAAGGCCCCTGCCGAAGGTGAGCAGTTGGACTTGTGACAGACGGAAACCGCAGAGAAGATCCCAGAGCAGGTTGGACCCCGACCAGAGGTAGGGTAACTGGCTGTTGTTTGTCTGTATGTGTTTATTTTGAAGAAAAATGTCAAATGCACAAACCTTTTGTTTTTTTAATGTTGCAATGATCCAATTACCAAATAATCTCAATCTCAAAATACTGACGAGCTAAAAGCAAGCAAATGCTGTATTCTTCTGTAAGGGAGTACCATGTAGCACCATAGTTTCTAAATCATTAAACTTAAATTTTTAATTTAAACTTTAAATTTTCTTAGGTTTAAGCCATTAAACCCGAGAAAAATTAAAAGTGGCCAATTTGTATGTGCTCAGCCGTATATGTTTTATTAGAACTGCTTGAGTTATTCATTGGGTAGCCTACCTGACTTTAAGAATTTCATTATAAGTCTGTCCTATCTTTAATTCTGATTTGCAAAAGCTATTTAAGATACATCTGGTAACACATATTTTAATGCCAAAAATATTGTGCTACTTTCCTTTGGATGAATCTCTCCGTCTTGGAGTATTTATCTGTGCTGAATAACCGCATTGTTTTAGAATTACCAGTCCTGAGTTGAATTCTGAGTTCTGTCCCTACCTTGGTCAGCTTTGTCCAAGTCATTTTCCTACCCAGGGCTTGAGAATAAAAACAGGCACCTCCTCTCGCTCTGATGGGAAAGGCACAATGATGTTTTCAAAGCACGCTGCATTCCTAAGGCAAAATGTGCTGTTTAAATCCAAAGTTTCATTCTTTCTGAAACTGAATTAAAACTGAGACAAAGCCCAAGTGCATGATGGAATTTATTCTTCCTGCATAAATAATTAAAATGACATTTTGCAGGAGACACTCCAGGTTCCACTGAATAAGCCACAAATTCGTTACATGTTCGTCCCGCAGGTGACCTAGGAATACACCTGCAGCACACCGGAGTCATTGTGTGTCAGGCCTCCCTTTGCGTTTAGTTTTTCACAGACCATGCACAAAATAACAAGTCATTAATAAAAAGAAGAAAGCCCCAGAGAGACACTTCCCCCAGTCTTTTGAGAAATTCAGAGTTAATTGCCCATATTTTTATTCTTCACCATAAACAGAAGCCATTGCCTCCTATACAGAATGTACTAGGAGGATTTAAGTCATATTGTATGATAGACTCTTGCTTTAAAGCAATTTTATAAGCAAACACATTTGCAGGAATCTTGATACTATGAAGATAAGATCGAGAGGCAAAGTTTTTAGGTTTCTGAGCTTGGCTGGAAAAGGAAAAAATAAACCTCTAATGCATAATATCATTGCACTACGTCGTATCCACCATGAGCGTGGTAGAGTGTCCAAAATGTTTTGGGTGAAGTGAGTTTGGAGAAGGAAGAGTACTCTTAATTTAAAGTTGAAAAAAGTCCAAGCACAGCTTTGCAGTTCATTTACTCTACCATTCTAAGCACACTCCTTGTCTCCCTCCATGTTTGTACCATTCAACATCCTCTCTGTCTTCCCTGGATTCCATAAGTACTTCAGGTTCTACGGCTCATCATCCCAGACTCCTTTCTGGACATTAAACCTCACTCTCCATTTCACCTGCCTGGCAAAAGCCAACCTTGAGGAGAGACAATGCAACCCCCCTAGGCTGCTCTATAGGGAGACCCCCACTTGAGAGACTCCCACTAACCTCTTCAGTGTCCTCCCCATGTGCTCATTCGTGTAAGGATCATACTTCTTAACAGGGCTCACAAGACTAGGGGCATTCTGTGTCCCTAACTCCATTTCTTGGTACTTTCCCAGCACACTGTAAAGGCAAGATAAAGTTCTAAATGGAATTCCTCAATGTATGTGGGTCTGGGCCTCCCACCCCCTGGATATTTAGCTGTTTTCCCCCAAGCACTCTCCTTCTGTATTATGAAAGCTCACGCTGCTCTACTCGCTTTCTGTCTTCAGACTTGCTGACCAGAGTTCACATCGGTGCTCAGCAGCCAAAATCCCACTCAGTTCTGAAACCATCCGTTGTTACAAGATCATGTCCTGGGTTGGTGAATGGGGTAGAATTGGTTAACCTTGATTTTGAAATGGTTTATCAACATATTTATTTCATTCTCTTTCCCTCTCTCTTTCTTGAGGTATCCACATTTGGACATCATTGTTCCCTCCCCATTCTGACAACAGTCATTGTGGCAAGTTATGAAGTTATGTAATTGAAGTGATGAGTTCAGTTCAAATTCAAGACTAATTGGATCCTTGTTGCTGCTCCACAGATCTCCCCACTTCCTTTTAGCTTTTGAATTCTCAACCTTAGCTCTTCTAGAATATGCTATTCTCATCAAGACCTGACTCCCCCTCTGGTTACGTAACTTCGCCTTCTGTTTTAATAAAATGCCCAATGTTAACTCCCTCTGCAATGCCTTAAAGTGTTCTCATATTTCCTCTTCTTTTCTGTGCTAGAGGGAAACCCATCCATTCTTACTTCCAAATTATTGCTGGTTTAGTAATGGTGTAGCAAGCTGTGTGTTAGGTAACTCTCTTGATTTGTCCAGTTGTACCCTGGACTGTACCAAGTGAATGATCCAGGTGACCTTGAGTGTCCTGTTCTCTTTGCTGTGTTCGCAGCTCTCCATCCATCTTCCCAGTGGCGCAAAAGCTTCCTGGGTTTGGCGCCTTCCACGTTGCCCCTCTTCCTTGTGTGCTCCACTCTCCACTTCATGGCTCATGACCCCAAGGGCTAGAAATCCTACATGCTCTAGAATTTCATCTCAGAATTAATTCCCTTTAGCTATCTCTGTATCCCACCATCTCAATGCTTCACAGTATAGTTCTTTCTTTGCGTATTAGTCTATGGCTTTATATCCTCACCTCCTGATTTGGAGGGACTTGGCTCTGTGTCTGCCCCCTACCACCTAGTGTTAAGGTTAGAGTTAGTGATGAACATATGTGAATGCATCACATAGCCTGCTCACAAGGAGTCCTATTTGAGGTCAATCATTTTTTTAGTAGGAACTGAAAATGAGAAAAGGAAAGATCAAGGAGGCGTGCTGGGCTTAGGTGCATTGTGCAGCTGGGTTTCCTACCCATGTTCAATCAGTAGGCCACACTCTGATCCCTTGAAATGTCCTGGATGTCTTCTTAACAGGAAGAGCTCAGCTACTGGCCCTTCCCAGTGAATTTTCCATGCCTGTACCACTCATTCAGGCTATAAATGTGGGCATTTTATTTTTATAAGTTAGCCAGCATGTTTTAAAGATGTTGGTTTTGTATGGTCACCGTTCGTACACATAGTATGTCACATACTAGCTCTGTGGCACACCAGAGGCGTTCCTCACAAGAAGTTTTAAAAAAGGAAAAGCTGGTCTTCTGTGCCCTCGGCTCCTTCCTCGTGCACCTTCTGCATCCCCACGGGTCACTGGTCACTGGGCCAAATCCCCTAGCTGTCTCTGCTTCCTGGAGCACTTGCCTGGGACTGGAGTGGCCTTGAGTTTTGTTTGTTTGTCACTTTTGTTTATACCTCAGCGTGGACAGTTTTCCAGACATCCACTTGACTCATCTAGACAAGGTTCCGTATCAGTATTTAGATATAATATATTACACACATGTTCACAGTTATCTTAACATGTTTGGTAGGTGATTTCTAAGCTATCCCACTTTTACATTAAGTGTGGATTATCTCAGACATGAAGGTGGACTGATAAGAGTAATGTTTTTAAACATGTGATTTTTTTTCCAGCAGAATTTGAAGCTTTTCACTGGCTAACCCATAATGCCTTAGCCTAGATCTCGGTCTGGCAGGAGGAATCAAAGATTGCCTTCGGAGTCCCCAGCGTGTCTGTGTAGGGTTTGCCATGGCCAGAGGAGTTCGCGTCAGTTTGCATCTGCATGTTTCACGTTGTTTTCTGAAAAGAGGATCCAAAGCATTATTCATGCTCTCAGTGGGGTCCGAGACCTCTCAACGTGTTAAACAATCTTTGACCTATTTTTAATAACTTCACAAACACTTTGAAAGTCATGAACAAATAAGCATGCACTAAAAACTAGTGAAGAATGTGAATTATCACTGTTGCTTGCTTGCCGTAGAGACAGTCACTCTCTGTACCCCTGGAGGGATGCTGTGTAATCTGTCCTGCACGAACGAACTGTCTGCCGCCCCGTGAGGCGTCTGTTTGCCGCTTCTCGGCACTGCTGGTTCTTCACAAACCTGAGGCCCTCCAGATCCTCAGGAGTTATTTTCTTTCCAAACAGAGTTATTCTTTAGTCAGTTTCTTTTCTTAATAGGCCACAGATACTAATCTTTTAAACTAGCATTTGATGCAAAAAAAATCACAAAATTTGATTCACGGTGTTATTTTATTTTAGTTTATTAAAAGTATTTTATGCATTTTCAGCTTCAATCTTCCAAGAATAAATTTCAGAAATCTATCTGCATTCTGAAATCATGTTCACTTACTACTAAGGTAAAAAAAAAAAATGGAAGTAAAGCTTCAGACACAGCTCACCTACAAATCTGAATATATTGAATAGGCTTCTTCCTGAAATTGCCTGAGGTGTTGCATTTAACGGTAAATGGGTAGAATAGGAGATGTGGCCATTTTAACAAGGTTAACTTTGTGCTTGGTCAGCGCTTTATAGCCCTCTTCCTAGGTGCCCCGGGGTATTTCCAGTGACCTCCAGCGCCTCCTTTACAGTCGGGAAGGGCAGGCTCCTGGGCACAGCCTCCCAGGCCCATTGGTGGAGTGGCTGAGACTCAGGAATATTCCTGTCAAACAGTACTAGATGCTCCCTTGGGCAAGTTTTGAGTTTGTATTTTTTTAAATATACTTAAACTGAGGTTTTTATAAAAACACATCTGAATTCAACTTACTGCATATAGGCTGTTTTCATACCAGGTGTCTAAAACATTTTTCTGCCCAGAGATGTTACTGATTGTGCTTAAAATCCTGTTTGTGTGCACAAATGGAAAGTTTCCACAAGAAGCAATAATAAGAGTACACTTCTGATTTAAGGCTGAGGTCTGTTTGCCTTGCTCGATTAATTGTCACTGAGTGCAATTTTATCATAGCTAAAATGAATGCAGGCTATATCCCAGTCGTCATAATTTTGGAGAGTTAGAGAAATTAATATTCCTCAAATACTAATTAATAATCTCTGAAGAAGCATTTGCATAAAGGATGTTAGAATCTTGCAGCCATTACACGTTGTATGTAACTGATTAAAAGGCCCATTTTTATTACTGCCCATGGCCACGGGGTGACAGGCGTGACCACTCCAGATGGCCAAGCGGAAGGTGGAATGATTGCAGAATCATTCGGCACTTTTTCATCCTCAAGGTCAAGTTGTTTTTCCCGTAAGGTTGTTGAGGGAAGGAAGGAGGGAAGGAAGGAAGGAAGCAATGAAGGAAGAAAGTGAGGGAGGGAGGGGAAGCGAGAGAGGGAAGGAAGGAAGGAAGGAGGGAAAGAGTAAAGGAGAAAGGAAAGGAGCCCAAACACAGTGGTGATGGCTGGCTTTGCACCTGTGCGGTTTCAGAGCTGTCCGTGTTTACTCCCCGTGGGGTTCATCTCCGCATTTTGACACCACCATGCATCTAGATGAAGTGTTGAGTTCACCGTGAACCTCCATGGAAACAGGTTCCTTTTATAACATATTTTTATATTAGCAGAAATAACTTTCCAACTTTTCATTTGTTTCGATGTCAATTTATTACAAGAAACTATTGCCTAGAAATAGAGCTATTGTGTTCCTCTGTTGAAAATTACTGTGTATAGCAGCCTTAATATGTTAAATTTGTTTGACTTATTGGTAGAGCCCACCAAACAAGCTCGGTACAACAGAGCATAATTCTCAGCAGACAGATGATCCGTTTATTATTTCTATTATAATTACAGTGGAAACATTATTGATAAATCAAAGCAGAATAATTATTCTTTGAACAGGAAATGATATTTAGCTTTCTAATGTCATGGAAGATGCCGTGTGTAAAATCTGTTGGCTTGCTCCCTCTCAAACTCCCCAGGACAGGCCGGAAACAGCAAATGCAACTTTCCACATCATTTCTTCCACCAAACTTCATTTCCACCATCCACGGTGGTGAAATTACAAGCTTTCAAACAGAACATATGGAACAAAGATCATTTTATCTGAATGAAGATGTAACATCAACCCCCCACCCCAAGCTCAAGCAAAAGAAAACAAAATAAGACATTTTTATAGCTTTGAAGACAATCCACAGGAGGTAAATTTCCCCCCTTAGCAACACCGTCCTGAAAAGTGGGTGCTTAGAAAACATTTCAATTACTAGCTGGCTGAACACGAGTCACAATTCTCAAGTAAAAACTTCTTTCCAGTTCTCTGAATATGTGCAAAATTACTTGAAGAAATAGCTGCAGAAAATAAGACTGCTGGAGTTAGCAGCTGAAGATGGACGGAGCAGTGTTGGAGAGATCGGTCCAATCGCTTACACTGATTGGAATTGCACTGATGCGTTGTGTGGGTGGGCTGCTCATTTGAAGGTAATATGATGAGCTGAGGTTGCAACTGTGGAAGGGGGGCTACCTGCCAGGACTGGCCTGGAGACCGGAGCCTTTTGTCACTCCACGTCTGAGGAATGTTTTGACTTGGGGAAATTGTTGTTTTTGACTTACTCTCTTCCTTGAAAATGCCCAAGGCTTTTGGCTAAATGTGAATGACCTCATCTCTGATTGCTGTGTGTCAGGCTGGCGAGTCTGCTGCTGTTATTTCCCCAAAGTCAACATTGTCTCAGATTGTGTTTCTGTATTCGTAAAGCTTTCTCAGACCGCTGTGCTCAGGTAGGGCAGGGCCTTGCAGGAGCAAAGCGTCTCCTCAACCTTGCACAATATAACAGGGAAAATAACAAAAAGTACTTCAATTGCTTCACCAAAGTAGGAACATTCGCTTAAAAATGTCCCTAAAGAGGGTTGCTGAACATTTGCATCAAGAAAAATCTCTTTAATTACAAAATAGCAAAACAATAGTTTCAACATTAAAAAAAAAAAAAAAAAACACCCTGGGTTAGCCTTGGTGTGAATAATCCCCCAAAGAGACCTAATGTGTTTACTAAAATAGACAAAAATTGCTGCTCAGTCTACACTGTAAAAGGAAATAGAGACAATTCCCAGTTCACAGACTTGGATTCTGGGAATTATATATAAACCGATTTAGAAGAAGCAACAGAATATGGGGTTTTAGCTTGATAGTTATAGAGGGTTATGGTGAAATGAAGTAGGTCAACATATTTCTTCCTAAAAACAAACTGTGCATTTTTATATATGTATGGGTCCTTTGGAAGTCATTAGAAATCATTTAGATGGCCATATTTAAAATAATCTCAGATTAGATATTTTACCAGATTTTGTTGCTATGACTTCAAGTTCATTCAGAGATAAGCAGAACGTGAATTAATATGTGGAAATAACGTCGTGTTCTGAGTACGCTAACGATACCCCTGCTGCAGCACCAGCCCCACGGGTGCTGAGTGGGGAGCCCACTCTCAGAAAGAGGGCTGCAAGCGCACCCACTGTGTGAAGCCTCTCCCCGCTGTTAGCTGGTGGTGGTTACCCTTCATGCTGTGCGCAGGAGGAGACTAATTTGTTAGTTACTGGCTGTTCCCCAAAGTCAAGAAGATTTAACAATTCCAAAATTGGTCTAACGTAGTCTTTTCACAAGTACTGTTCTCTAACCGTAAGCTTAATCAAATCACTCAGCGATTCCAAATTCACTCATATTAAAGCCATGTGGACGGACCTTTTAAATCACCGAAGATTTATACATTTTCCTTATAGAAAGAGATAACTAAAATTCAACAACTCATTATGGCTCAGACATGCTATTCGATTTTTAGAATTTAAAATACCCATAAATACCATGTGCGGTTGTACCCTAAACGTTAACCATGAACTAATTCATGAGGACCCCTATAAAGCCGCGTGAGCAGTATTTATTGCCTTGTAGCCAACAGCTCGTCCACACGGCCCTGTGGTGAGAGCTTGTCAATACTTAGCTTCTCTGTGCCTTGGTCACCTCATCTATAATGTGGGAATAATAATGGTGTCAGCTTTTTAGTGTTGTGAAGATGAAGTGTGAATCTCTTAAAACGGTGTCCATCATGTTGTAGGCAGCGTGTCATTGCAAGCTAATACCTTAGAGAAGTCACAGGCCTAATTAAATGTATGACATGATTGCTAAATATTAGCAAAACAGTAATTTTCAGTAAGAATGATTTAATGGCGTACCCGTCAAGTGACCGAATTAGTATAACAAGAGTGTGACGCTTCCTTTAGATAATTTTTTTCTCCACCTTTGTCTTCGGTTTACTTTACTTAATTACTGGAACCCTCTATGAAGAAGCTGGCTACTGACATTGGTAAAAAAAAAAATCATCGTAGTACGGTGTTATCCAGGAAAGGTTCAAATTAGATACTTGTTTTTAATTGAACTTGTGCATATGCATGCATATGCATGTGGTTGCTGCTCTATAGTATACGTATATCGATTACGGTGTATATATGCATATGATTGCTGCTCTATAGTACACGTATATTGATCATGCTGTACAAGGGGTTACATTGTAATACGTTTCTTTAGCTTTAACACCTCAAGGCTTTTTGTGGATGAACTAAAAGAGTATCTTAAACTATAGGAAATTGTTGCTATTCCTCCAATATCATTATAATTGGTATTATCAACGAATAATTAAAAAGCACATTTTGTTGAGCAGGCTGATACATGACATGATATCTGAGGACAGCAAATTGATGAGATGGATACAACTTTTTCTCACTGTGTCGATGACACAGAAGTTCCTGTGTAGGATTTTGTGGTCTCTCTCTCTCTTTGTTTTCTCTTCTTCATCCTACTTGATTTCTGTGCAGCAACTGACCAGTGTTCTTGCTTTTTGTTCTATTTCTGATCTTATTGGGAAATTGTCTTCCTGCCTTCAATGTGACGTGAGCTTTAGGCTTTTTGGAGATACTACTTATCAAGTTAAGAAAGATCCTCCTCGCCCTAATTTTCTGGGCATTATTACCATGAACGGTTGTGGGAGATTTCTTCCTTTAATTATTTTACCAATGAGAAGATTTTCTTTTCTAAATTAAGCATCAAGTTTCTTTAAGAAATATAAGACTCTTCAGATTTTTGTATTTTTGAGTCAATTTTTGTGTCTTTTAAGAAATCTAATTCAACTATTTTGTCAAATTTATTGGCTTATAATTGTTCCCAGTATTATCTTATTAATCTTTTGATGTCTATAGCATCTGTAGCGATGGTAACTATTTCAATTGTGACACTGATAATTTGCATCCTCAATCTTGTTAGAATTTTATTAATTTTATTGATTTTTTTTTCCCAAAGAACTTACTTTTGGCATCAATTATTTTCATGATTATCTTTCATTGTCTATTTCATTGATTTGTGTTGTTGTCTTTTGGGGGAAGTTTACTCTTCTTGTTAGTTTGCTGAGAGTTTTTAAGTTATAAATAAGTGAAACTTCTTTGTTAAGGGGAGGGAACTGTGCCAAGCAGGCATGACAAAGGGCAGGGGACTTGGTGACTGCCTCAGAACTCGGTCTACTGCAGGTGGGTACAGACTGCCCTTCTGCGGGGCTGTGTCACCCAGTGAGGAAGGGTGCACTCTTCTATGGTCTTTCCTGAATGCCCTGTGTGTTCAACAAGGATTTTTTACTCTGGATGGTTAGAACACAAATGTTCTTTTCTGCTGGGTAAGCCTTGAGAATTGTTTAGTTTATACCTTCCTGGTAGTCTTCACCAGGACCTATGGAGTTGCCCTTTTGGCCTGTGTGTCTGAATTTTCAGCAACAAGCTTCCAGGGAACATTCAGCCGATTTCTGGAGCCCTTTCTCTGTACAGCTTTCTTTCCTTCAGGGCTCTGTCTGGGCTCTCAGCCTCCAACTATGTTCTCTTTATCTCCGAGGGAGAGAGACTGGTTTTCCTCCAGGCAGAAAGCAGAGGTTATCGTGGGACTCTCAGTGCTCGGTTTCCTTCCTTCAGGGAAAGAAATGTGTGGAAACAGTTTCCTTATGTATTTTGTCAAAATTTCTATTTATCAACCGCAGGGAGGCAATTTCAGTATGAGGACATCTGAAATGGCCCGAAGCAGAGTTTCTGTGTTTGGTCTTGAATGCAGGTGTCCGCACCGAAGTAGTGAGGCTAGAAGACAAAAGCCGTCGGTTCTTCTCCAGCCCGGAACCTGCCGTTAACTTGTCTCCACGTTTTGAATCTTGGTCAGAATGAGGATTTGGATAGTGAAGCATACCAGGCTAGGGTCAGTGTGGATGAACAGCTCCTGCTTCTGGTAGGGCTTCTGCTAATGGCTAACTGGAGTAGAACTTCCTCTGTTCCCCTCAACAGGAAGTGACTTCATTCTTGTGTCTATTTCTAAATGTCCATCTCAAAGGAGGAAAACGTGTTGGAGCAGGTCACTGACAGCAGGTGGCTGCTGGCTGACTTGAGACTGGGCCCCGGCAAGTGGAGGCTCCTCCCCGTCCTCTGTCCTTGGAATGGACCTCGGTTCCCACAACCGGAGCTGCTTTAGCAGACACGGCCTTGCAAGAAATGTGTGCTGCTGACACCATGTGGATGGTGCACAGCAGCACTCCTTTCCCCATGGTTTCCATTTCTATGGTATCAGTTCCCCACCGTCGACACAGTCTGAAATACTAAATGTAAAATTCCAGAAATAAGCGATTCGTAAGTTTTAACTGCAGGCTGTTTGAGCATGATGATCTCTCTCACCATCCTGCTTCGTCTCGTCTGGTACACGAATCATCTCTTTGTCCAGAGTCTCCACAACCTATAGGCTGCCTGCCTGTCAATCATTCCGCAGCCTTCTTGGTTATCAGATTAATTATCAGAGACAGAGAGGGACCACAGTCACGTAACTTTCATTACAGTGTGTTGTTATAGCTATTCTATTTCATTATTAGTTACTGTTGTTCATCTCTTACTGTGCCCAATTTATAAATCAACCGTAGTGGTGTATCTATAGGGAAAAAAAAGGAGGTACAGGGTTCAGTACGATGTGTGGTTTCAGGCATCCACTGGGGGTCTTGCATGTAGTGCACTCCCTTCTAAACCCTCTGGGGAGCCTCTTCAGATCAGGTGGGTGGTGTGCAGATCTACTTTCTTGGGGTCGCCCAAGACAAGCCTGGGATGTGAATCCCCTTGCTCCATAAGCCTGCCACCTCCCAGTCTGGAGTGGTCTGCCCCTCTCTCAGCCTCTCCTTGTCCTCATTGGAAGGGGACCAGTTTGTGAGCCAATAAAATGTAACCTAGAGTTCATGTCCCTCAGCTACAGAAACAAAACAGCTTGGAGGGAGGCACAGGGCTTGTCTCTGGAGCCACGAAAGTTCCTGTCATTGGCCATCCCAGAAGCTTTTCCCTCAGCTGACAGTGTATGAAGATGCCACTCCTCCCCTGAAGCCCTAATGGCTCAGGTTGGACACAGTGTTATCAGACATTGAAAAAAAGTTGTTTTCCCCATTTATTCTCTGCCCTTGGGGCATCCTGCATGTGTATCACTGAAGTCTGAATGTTCTAGGCTGAAAGTCACGATTGAATCATTTTCTATATCTGGGGCCCTGTTTCAGACTAATTAAATAAGAATTTCTGGGAGTCAGGCACAGTCAATACCTGTTTCCAGACGCTCCCTAGATGATTTTATATGTAGCTGGTTTTCAGAACCACTCCTCACATTAAGTCCTTTAGAAATCCCTTGTTCTTTGTCCGTATGTCAACTGTACTGGCCAAGTAATTTTGTGAGTAGTTTCCTTACATTCCTATAATTTGAAAATAGTTCTTAAAATTATGCTAGTGGTTTTCTCCAAAAAGAAACATTTGCGTATTACTTATGATCTAGTGTTAGAACATCCAAACCTGTTTATAGAGTTGAGCATTAATTTCTCATGGTTCTCTTTTTCATAGAATGCAACTTGTGAATTTATTAAAATCTCCTAAACTTGCTCACCCTCAGGGTATGTAAGAATGAGCCTCTGCATTCCTGGGAGCAAATTGCAGATCAGCATTTTTAATGCTGCCTAAGATACTTTGTGTGTGTGTTTTTTTAAATTACCAACATAGATCAAGTTTATGTTAATTGTATGAAAAAGCAACAGAAATAATCAGTAACATTTACACAACTTTAAGTAGTTAACCTAGTTCTGAGGCAGCAGAATTACTCAATAGTCAGCACCTTAAAGTAGGCAAAACATGTAAGAAAGCATTTCCTTTTGCTTCTTTTTGGAAGCACGGTTGGGAAACGCGTGTGTTGATGCTGTGTTTGTAACGATGTGGCTTAGATCAAATTTATCCCAAACAAACCCACGGGTGTTCCTTTTCCTATGTTGAACAGTCTACCCTGAATGCTCTCTCTTTTCTTCAAAGGCTCCGTGTGGCTCTGAGCAGAAGTAGAAAGGGCACTAAAGTAACACAATGGAACAGGCACGCGAATCCCATGTGCAAAACTGCACACCAAAACCCAGAAAAATACCTGTACTTTAAAATCTTTATAAGAAATCAACATTTATTGAGTCCATAGTTCAATACTTTATTGACTGAACAATAAACCCACCTTTTTTTTTTTTCCTTGAAAAGAAGCCCCATAGTAGTGAGGAAAGGAAACATCTCTTAGGAGTCGTCGTAACTTCTTCAGGGGCGGGCAGCCTTTTCTGCCTAAATCACACACTAATTCTCTCCAGCACCACATTGTCCTTACGAATCAAGGTATGTTCTCATCAGTAAAAGGGGAGTAACAGATTGAGATTTTTTTTCTTTATTGAACCTATGATTTCAGATGGAGCATAGGTTGAGTTGAACATACACCATTCTACAGGCAGCATCAGTGAGGATCTGTGACTAAAAGCCCATGATTTCCCAGGATTAGAGGGGCCCCTCCCACACTCACTCTCCCCTCCCTGCCATGTGCCTGCCTCCTGAGTTTCCGGTCACTGCGAGGGACATTCCACGATATGTTCACCACTGACAGGTCCTTCTGGTGCGTTTTGTTATTTTTATCCAATCACCTGCCACAAGTTTCTCTGTTAAGTACTCCTGTGTCGTTTAGGACATTGTAGACCATGGAAAGACATTTTTTAAATTGTTCTGTGTGACAGTTAATTTTCTGTGTCATTTTGACTGTGCTAAGGGACACCCCGAGAGCTGACAGAATGTAATTTCTGTGTGGCGTCTGTGAGGGCTTTTCTGGAAGACTTGAGCATTTGAATCTGCAGACTGAAGACAGGAGACCCTCCCTTCTGAGTGCGGGTGGGCATCACCCATTCTTCTGAGAGCCTGAATGGGACAAAGGCAGAGGGGGCTGAGCTTGTACCCTCGCTGGGCTTGGACATCTGTTTTCTCCTGCCCTTGGACTTCAGTGCTCCTGGGTCTTGGGCCGTTGGATGTGAACAGAACTACACGGTTGGGCTTCCCAACCTCCACGGCTGAGTGAGCCTTTCCCATAGTCAATCAGTTCATCTCTCTGTCTATACACAAACACGTGTGTACATATATTTTATACACATAGTTATCTGTTATATGTGTTTTATGGGCTGGAAGAAGTTTTTAATTATATTTCTTCAAAATAGTTGACTAAATCATTTAAAACCATTCACAAATATTTTAAGAGTCTGAGATCCAGGAAAGACCCCATAGCTGATGAGTCAGTGACCAAGCCATGGTTAGAAGTCGACATAGTAGGCTTCCCGTGCTCCTCACGGTCCCTGTCCACATGCAAAAGCTTGTCTTTGAATGTTCTCACTGCCACTGGCCAATAAACCCGGAAGAGCAGCCTCTCCATGCTCCTCTGGAAGCAAATCAGCATGATTTGACTTCTGAGGTTATTGACATTTCCTGAGTGATAACTGCTCCTTGTGATGTGCAAAGACTTATTTTACAGACTTAATGAATATCTAATCATTTCCACGCTTCGAGGGTGCTGAGTTAAGTCAGAGAAAGGGAGAGAAAAAGAAAGAAGAGGGGAGTGGAAGCCCTTCACACACGAAGTCATTTAGTAATATCATTTAACTGTTCCAGTAGGATATGACATGAAACATATTTCTAAGATTAAAACATATAGGTGTATTAATTTTAGTGAGAGAAATGCAAAGAAGTGATGCATAGCTACAGGATTGAGAAGTAATAAAAATAGTAATAAATGTTATACTACAGTAGTTGCGACTGCTCAGGGGAAATAGATTTGGAATAAAAACGAGACGGCAAAACAGTCTAACTTGTGCCAATATATTCCGCAAATTATCAAAAAAAGGTGAGTAGCCAATTTTTAAATTAGCTTAGATGGGAATGAAAGAAAGTGAAGGTCTGCTGGATCAGTCTCTCACAAGACTGTACAATGTAAATATCTTGAAAATTGTGCTTGTGCATTTATTCTCGTCAAACAAAATTCTTACAAAATATCTAAGGAGGGAGGGCTTCTAAGCAGCCATAGGGGGTAGACTCAAACTTCAGTTAGATTGTTGACACTCTTTCAATCCCTTCTTCTATTATACTAAGTTTAAAAAAGAGTTAAGTACTAAGGAGAAGGAGGGGATTTGAATTTAATATTGCCTTCATGTCGTGTGTGAACTTGCCTGAAGATTAAAATATTTGGATTTTGAGGGGATGCAAGTGGGGGAGACATAGGAATAGGAGAGATAACAACCTCACTTAAAGGACTCAACCAAAAAGTGTTGTCTATAATTTGTTTTTCTAAAGTAGTATCACATATCAAAAGAATATTTCATATTGATGTGACCATTGTTAGATAAGATGGAAATAATGGTTTGAAGAAATTCTTTACTTTTAATTTGTGTTTGAATTTAGGCAAATGCAAGTTAGTGTTGTGTTCTACCTCATTGAAAGTGGTTTTGTCCTGTGATGATTTATGTGTCTGTAATTTAAATAAGAGTACTTTAAACTCATAAGTTTCACATATAACCCAAATTCCTACATAAACTTGCTGAACCTGTTTCCCTAAATTGGTAATATTGGGTTGGCCAAAAAGTTGATGCAGTTTTCTTTCCATAAAATAAAAGACACATTTTTCATTTTCACCAATAACTGTATTGATTTGGATATTTTGAGTATATCGGCTGTCTCCCCCATGGTATCACACTGATTATTCTCAGTTAATGTCTTGATTTGATGGCTGTCAACTTTATCTGGTTACGTAACTGTGGAGCATCATCCAGTGAGGAATCTCCAGCACAAAGCTTTGTGAACCACTTTTGACATGTTTGATCAGTCACAGAATCTTCTCTGTACACTGCGTAAATCTTATTTCATGTTTCAGTTGCATTCGTACCTTTATTAAAATAATAAAGCATAACAAACAGAAAATGTGTATTTTCTTCCATTGTCAACATTTAAATGGCTACATAAAAAGTCACCAATTTTGAAAAGTTTTTTTAAAGCACGCTGATATGACAGCTGTCACCATACAACCTCACAAAATTGTTTTGAATAAAATTAAAGACAACTGAGCACTACTAGAGCCATCTTATGAGAAAAAACAAATTTTTGGCCAACCCAATAGATAGAAGTGTAAATTGTAAAGAAGTATAAATAATATTTTGCTTAAACATTTCTTTGAACATTTATGGCTGGACAGAGTTGGGAGAAAATATCAACTATGATCATGTTTAAAAGATGTGACTATACTAATAACCTGTAAAATTATTACTTAGGAATCATACAATTTATCCTTGTTGGTAATAGACAGTATATCATAAAATAACAATTTTTTGTTAATTTGGTAGTGGCAAAATATCATATAAATGCAATTCAAGGTAGTTCTGCATCTTGGAGTCACACTGTGGTCACTGGGATTTAGCAGAAAATCAGAAAGCCCGATGGAAGGAAGAGCACAGCAGACGTTCAGAGACGCCACTCATTGCTGTCATGGCAGAAAGACGTGCTGATCTCCGAAAAGAGAGAAAAAATTAAGGAAAGATGGAATCACTTTACATTCATCAATAATAATCACGTCATAGCCACCATGAGCATTTTTGCATTTCATTTATTTCTGTTCCGTATTTTTTCTGTGGCCTAATTGTAATCAAACTCTAAGCACTATTTACTTGGTGGCCTTCTCACTAGGTATTGTGAGCATTTTCTCACATAATTTTAACTGTAATTTTATCACATAAAATGGTCTTTTCTATAGATTTGCCCTAACTAAATGAATTATTTTCCAATTTGTAGAAGTTTGAC
>VMDR010015670.1:0-22030 GCA_007922815.1 Macrotus californicus | reverse complement strand
TCCCAAACCTCATGCCCTAAAACAACTATTTTCATTCTAATTCATGCCCATATGCATATATTTTTTTAATTGTAAATTCTTAATCAAGGTAGGCTATTATCATAATTTCAAATGTTTTATATTTTAATTTTTATACTCATTTAAGTTTCATTTACCCATGTTTCTATGTATTTTTCCTAATGATTACTTTTAACAGCTGCTTAATCATCTGTCAATTTTCATTATGTTTTAAGGCCTGTAGAGACTAAGTTAAGGAATTAGTTACAAATGTCTCTCTCTCTCATTCATTACATAAACAACCTGCTTAAGCGTGGCTTCCCCTCTTTTTTAGCATTCACTCAATGTGTTACAACCTCACGAGGACAGGGAAATATTTTTCTAATAAGCAGGACTTTTTCTTTTTGTTAGAGGTTTTCTTTTTCTTTCTTTTTTTTTTTTGTTGTTGTTGTCTAAGTCAGATTTCAAATATCGGTATCTCAGGATAATGGCCATGAGTTTAACTGACGTTCGTTTCTTCTCAGCTCCTCAGCGTTGTGATCCGGGCTTCCGCTGGCGCCTTCAGTTGAAGCTTCTAAAAACCTATTCAGGCTTCAGTTAGTTGCTAATTGGGCTTTGCTCTGTGGACACAGGTTCTTCTTGGTAACTGCTTTTTGTTCTTTCTGACAGCTAGTCAAGCAATGGAGAGCACTGAGTGTGTGTGTTTGTGTTCACGTGTGTAATCTCAATCGCTTCTCCTCCTGCAATCTCCTTTTCTTCAGCCCGAAGGGTGCCAGAGCCAGCAGGAGGGAGGAACTGGGATGTGACCAAGGTTAGAGGTATTTTTGTAGCCAATACTGTATGTAGGGTCCTGCTGGTCTCTAAGGCTTGTACTTGGGAGTGTTCCCAGACCCAGAAGGGGAAGGGGAGCTATAATGCCACTCTTTTTCTTTTTCTAAAAAATTGGTTTTAGAGAGAGAGGTAGGGCAGGAAAGAGAGAGAGTGACATCAATTTGTTGTTCCATTTATTTATGCATCTGTCGGTTGATTCTTGAAGGTGCTCTGACTGGGGATCCAACCTGCAACCTGGGTGTAGACGTTCTAACCAGCTGAGCTACTGGCCAGGGCAGAGTGCCACTCTTCTCACAGCCCCCAGAGGGGCTGGGCCTGTCTAGTCCTGCTTCTTGATCTGCAGGTGAATTTTCTCTTGGTTTTAGCTAGGTGTTTAGGTAGGAGAGAAGAAAAAACACTGGATATGTTCATGAAAATGTGAGGTCTGTCCAGAAGGTATCCAGCCAGGCAATATGAAAAATGGAGACATTTATTGGAAAAGATACAAGACACAAGAAACATTGTATCTAAGACAATGATGCCTCAGTCCTCTTCAAAGTAGGCCCCTTGGGACTCACATAGTTTTCCCAATCGTTGTCAGCTGCCTTGTCATATTTTCCTGAATCTCATTGACAGTCTGAAATCTCTTTCCTTTCAAAGGTGATTTTAGTTTGGGGAAAAGCCAGAAGATGCAGGAGTCCAAATCTGGGCTGTTGGGGGGTTGAGTCACCTGGGTGATTTGTTGTTTTACAAAAAAACTCTGCATGAGACGTGATGAGTAACTGGGAATGTTATTGTGATGAAGCTGTCAATCACCAGTTGCCCATGGCTTTGGCCTTCTGAGTCATCGAAATAGTTTCCATGGAGGAATGTTCAAGCTTAATGCAAAATTTGATGTAGATTCGTTGTTCTACACACTCAGTCATTCTGAATGGGATGGCCACACAGTACACATGCTCACTCAGTGGAGTCTACGGCCCCCACTGACCAGTGCAGTGAAGTCATCGTTGTTCACACATGCACATTCCAGTCCACGCTCCTTAACTGTTCTCGTTATATTAACAATGGCTGGGCTTTTTCTGACCTGACCTCATGTGCTTCATCAAAATAGAAGAAATATTAAAAAATTTCAAACAATGATAGAATGTTTCCTTTTATGTTAAAACAAACAGGATTCTAACCTGGGCTGATGCTTGCTGAGGGTTTCAGCCAAATGGAACTTCCGTAGGCTGTTGATATCTGTGGGTTCAACATTCAAGGTTGGACCATGCGTGAGTAAAAGTCTGTCATGTATCATTCTGCTGAGACCTAAATTTGAATCCTGGGCACTAATGTATGGGGTGTAAAGCGAGTCACTTGGTTGGTATGTTAGCCCAGCTGATGGCCCATCGTTCGCATCACGTGATGGCTTTGTAGCTGTCTGTCAGCCTTATGTACGCGTTTTATGGGGAAGATATATGATGTGGTGGCATATGAGTATTTGAGGGTTCTCAAAGTTTTGGGGTGTATTACTCAAAACTGTCAAGGGTTATCATCCTACAGTTACTTATTTCCTGCCTCTGTGTCTTTGGTTTTACTTGTATAATCTGCCTATCCTTCCCCCGCAGCCAACTATTAAAATTACATTTATTAAATGCATTGCCTCTCCGAATAGTTTTCTCTGATTATTTTCTACTAACATAATTTTTCCTTTTGCTTTGACCTTCTTAGAGTTTTATTTGCACCTTTTCTGGGTACAAATATAACTTGTACTTGTTAAATTTTATACGACTATATAATAATAATGTGTGTACTTCATTGTATTTCTGCTTCTGAAATGGTATCATCTTCAGGGTACATCTGGGTCTTATTCATCTGAGAAGGCTCCCCTGCCCAGTAACTGCCCCACTTTCACAAAACCTGGAGCATTGCCCTCCACATGACAGGGGCCAATAGATTTTTTAAAAAGATTTTTAATTAATTAATTTTTAGACAGAGATGAAGGGAAGGAGAAAGAGAGGGAGAAAAACATCAATGTGTGGTGGCCTCTTGCGTGCCCCCTACTGGGGACCTGGCCTGCAACCCAGGTATGTGCCCTGACTGGGAATCAAACTGGGGACCTTTTAGTTCACAGGCCAGGGCTCATTCCACTGAGCCACACCAACTAGGGCCTGTGCAACTTCTAGGGTGCCCCATCTGGTCCATTGATAGCAGCTCCAGAAGGAAGATTTTGTGCCCCATGATAAGGCATTTCATCCTTGCTGAGAGTGGAGCAAGGCAATGGAGGTGGGAGGGTGTGCAGGTCACACTAGTCTGGGGCTTCAGTTCTGGCTGCAAGGAGCTCAGCAGAGGCAGCCACAGTCCAGGATGTGAGCAGTGCCTTTGGAAAAAAGGAAGCGGTTGAGGGGAGTAAGGCTGTGCGCCACACACAGCAGTCAGATACCACCCTCATCTTTCTCCTACAGCTGCTTGGTGGAGTCCTCAAGGAGAGCTTGACAAATCTAGAGGATACTTCTTAGTCTTTACTTGCTGAGGGCTTTGCTCCATTTGACACTATTGATGGCTCTCCTTGAAACTCCATCCTTCTCTTGTTTTCCTGGCTGACAGAATAGGTTTTGTTCCTTCTCTACGTCTTCTTAGGGACCTCTTCCTTCTCCCATCTCTTAGAACTAGATGTTCTTTGTGGTTCCACTTTTAGCCCTCTTGTGTTCTCACTCTCCACACTCAGCTGTCCTCTATGCGCCGATGACTCCCACATCAATGTCTGCAGCCAAATCTCTCTGCTCCAGACCCATGTGGCTGGTGGCTTACCTCTTTCTAGCTGGGTGTCCAACTCAGGACATCAAACTTAACAGTCCTAAAAGTGAGCTTGTCTTCTGTCCTCTTTCCCAACCCCCACCAAACCTGCTTTTCCCCCTGTAGCTCCATCTTGGTGAACGTCATCAAGTCAAGAACTTGGCAATTCTTTCTTTCCTTCAGACTTCACGTCCAATGAGTCACTCTTGATCTTCCCTTCTAGTTATCTCTTAGATCCAGCCCTCTTCTCCGTTTCCATGGCCACTGTTTTCTTTCAGAACTGTGGTCACTTTCTGAATGTTCTCTCTGCCTTTGACCTTGCCTCCTTTCAATCCATTTCTCCAAGCTAAACCTGCAGTTATAATTTTAAAAGGTGAATAACCATGACCAATAAGGTTTACTCCATGGATGTAAGAAAAGTTCAATGTTAAAGGTGCCTATTTATATAATTTATGACATCAATGTGTCAAAGGAGAAAAATCATAGGTCGTCTTAACAGAAGGCTAAAATTTTTTTATAAAAATCAACATAGATTTGGAATGTAAGAAAATCTTAATTAACATATTAATATGTTAAGGAATATTAATCTCAGACCAATAACCAATATCACACTTAGTGATAAAACATTAGAAGCATTTCCATTAAAATGAACAATTGGACTGTCATTGTCATTATCTATCTAACATTTCTCTGGAAGTGCCAGTCAGTGGGAGAGGCACATGGTGGGTTAGATAAGAAGAGATGAAATCACTACTATTCGAAGATGATATGGTTGCTTGGAAAACCATGAGAACTAATAAGAGAGTTCAGGAAGTTTGGCAATTATGACAGAAATTTTAAAAAAATAGCTTCTTTATGTGCTGGCAATAATTAGTTAAGAAAGATCATGCAATCAAAAATAATCAATGCACCTAGTAATAAACTTGATAAATATGCAAATCTATAACACTTTACTATTTAAATAATTTAAATATAGGGAGAGACATTCTACATTACTGTACTAGAAGATTAAATATTATAAATGTATCAATTTTTCTCAAGCTAAGCCTATAAATTTAACAAAAGCTCAATAAAAATACTGAGAACTGTTTTTAGAATGTGAAAGAAATAGATTTTAAAGTTTTTTTGGAAAAAATTTGCACAGGTTTTTGGGTACTCAGAATGCTCTATCTACTGCCTTTTCTTTAAGAAAGGATTGAAATGCACTCCTGCTGTGCCCCTTCCTCCCTTATGTCCTTAATATTCATATATATGTGTGTGTGTATATATATGCACATATATATATACATACAAAGATACAAAGATATACAAAGATATATATATATCTTTACATCCTTAATAATTCTCAATATATAGCATGGCACTGTCTATAATAACAAAGAGTTGGAAACAACCTACGTGTCCAAAAATAGGGGATACATGCGGTCAATTCAAAAGAGGTGGAAGAAGAATATTTAGGAACAAAAATATTTATGGAAGGGTATTTAAAATAACAAATGACATAAATACAGACAGTAGATGGAAAGAAGTTACTAGTTTGACAACCAGGCACTAGAGTTCAGACAGAGAGGGATGGTTCTGATTTAGCGGAATAACGTAGAATCTATTTGTGGTTTGGAGCAAAGCAAAAGGAGCACTGAACCACCTGGTGCAAAGGGAGTGGGGATTGGAAATGAGCGCCTTTAGTTCACAACT
The DNA here is from genome assembly GCA_007922815.1 of Macrotus californicus. Lineage (NCBI taxonomy): Eukaryota > Metazoa > Chordata > Mammalia > Chiroptera > Phyllostomidae > Macrotus > Macrotus californicus. The sequence continues at coordinate 16,753 of VMDR010015670.1, read as the reverse complement.
AGAGGAGATTCAATTTGGAAAGTGAAAAAGACAGAGAAAGGGGGGGAGGCTGGGCACATGGAGAAATGGCCAAGGAGAACTCTCCAACGATGAGGAGGACTACCGGACTCTTTAAAGAACCTCTCTATCCTCAGTTTCAACTTGTTCTCTGATTTCTTTTTTTTTTTTTTCATTCAATATGGGCCGTTTTCTCTTGCCCCCAGATCTTGCCAAAAACTTTGCTAACACACCACCTTGTTAGGTCATATCCGGGGGGAGAAGAGGCTGCGGAAGTGTAGAAGGGACAGGGTGCCCTGGAGGTGAGATGAGGGGTGGAGGTTGGGGCAGAAGAGCAGAGCTGGAGTGATCTAAAGATACACATTCCCGTCCCTGCCCCACCTCCAGACACATCCCCAGAAACCTCAGAGACACTGGTAGGGGCTTGGGTTTCATGCCATCTATAGGATAAGGGTTTGAGCAGGATTCCTTTATATATCAGAAGTTGGGGAGACTTCAGAAGGATGAAGGACCCTTTATTTCTTTTTAAATAAAGATTTTATTTATTTATTTTTAGAGAGAGGGGAAGGGAGGGAGAAAGAGAGGGAGAGAAACATCCATGTGCAGTTGCCTCTCACATGCCCCAAACTGGGGATCTGGCCCACAACCCAAGCATGTGCCCTGACTGGGAATTGAACCCACAACTCTTTGGTTTGCAGGCCGGCACTCAATCCACTGAACCACACCAGCGAGGGCTGAAGAACCCTTTAAAGTACACGGGGGATAGGAGTGGGGAAGCTCAGAAAACACTGTTCAGAAGGATATATAGCATCCTAAAGTTACTATGCTACTAAGACTACGAGCAATATTTCCTTTTCTCTTTTGCTCATCTGTGCTTTAATTCTTAAGCGAGTCTATATTACTTATGTTATTTCAGAAAGAAAAATGAACTGAGGGAGTAGGTAATCCGTAGGCAGGAAGCTGATTGCTGGTTGCCAGGGGCTAGGGGCCAGGGGCTGGGAGCCGGGGACTGGGGGCGGGGGAGGGACTTCTTAACTGGCGTGGGTTTCCTTTTGGAGTGCGGAAAATGCTTTAGAACTAACGCTTTACGCCACCTTGGAGCCTACGGAGGCCTGTGGGCAATAGGACTTCTATAAGGACAAGTGTGTCTGGAAGGCTGTGGTACCAGGCCATTTTTGTACGCTATAAGGTGGGGTCTGCAGAGCTTTTCTTAAAAATTGTAAGTGATAATACTTGGGATGAAACTGAATTCTACCTTAAGCAAGAGATGTGCTCTGTGCACAGTACAAAGCACAACACAGTGACTCCTGCTGGCAAACCGACCACCCAGAGTTCCGTGGGGAAAGGTAACTCGTCCTCGTGGAAACAGTGGATGGTTCGTGCCAAATGACAAAGCAACCTTCCTGCTAAGGCCACTGGACACAGAATCCGTGTAATGCTGTACCTCTCACCAATTTAAACTTACTGAAAAGTAAATAAATAAAATGGAAGAGAAAAGAAAATGTTTTAGACTAGATAGAGGTAGTGGTTATACAACATTATAAATGCACTAAATGCTACTGAGTTGTCCACGTTAAAATGATTATCTCACTTTATGTGAATTTCACCTCAGTAGAAAAAAACAAAAGACAGCCCTGGCTAGTGTGGCTCAGTGGATTGAGCCCTGGCCTGAGAACCAAAGGGTCACCAGTTTGATTCCCAGTCAGGGCACACGCCTGGGTTTTGGGCCAGGTCCCCAGCAGGGGGAGCAGGACAGACAACCACACATTGATGTTTCTCTCCCTCTCCTTCTCCCTCCCTTCCCCTCTCTAGCAATAAATAAATAAATAAAATCTTTAAAAAGAAAAAAACAGAAAACAAATCTACTGAGGAAGAAAATGTGTACAACATAAATTAGATTCTGTCATTCTTCTGCTTAAAATCCTCAGGAACATCCCCACTGCTTAGCCTGGCAGACAAGGCCCTTTGTGTCCTGTCCTGGCCACTGCTCCCCCATGGCCTCCCCTCCCCATAAACCTTACTCTCCAGCCATCCAAAGCCATGTTCAGTGAATGCTCTGAAAGGGCCTGTTCTTTCCTGCCTCCCTGCCTTTGTGTGGGTTCTCTTTTCCTGGAATGCCCTTCCCCTGGTTACTTTCCACTCATCCTTCCAAACTCTGCTAAACATCTCCTCCTTGGAGCAGCTTTCCCTGATTCCATAGTCTGGGGGTACCTCTTTCCTGTACTCCAAGAGCCTTCTGGACATTCCTCTGTTTTATCAGTGTGGGTGATTGTGGAACCTTAGGGAACCAGGCCTGGGCCTTCCTTCTCTGTAGCCTCAGAGCCTGGTCCAGGACGAAGCCATAGTGAGTGTGAAATGAGAACAACAGACTTAGAATCACTGAGACTAACAACCTTTTCTCATGTAAAAGGTAGTTTCTCTGGGCATGAAACCGAAGATGATTCAGACATGTTTTAGTGCCTTACTGTGGTATTTGTAATGGAGGAATGGGCAATCTTCTCTTTTTTCTTCTTACTTTGCATGAATTATTTAGGAATTGAAACAAAAATAAACATTTTGAATAACAGATTAATAAAAATGTCAATCCAAGTAGCAGAATAGTTTTACAGGAGGCTTGAGGCTTGCAGAATACTGATGGTCTTAAGAAAATAAGGCTAAAAACTCAATTACTCTTGCAAAAAAAAATCATGATGGGTAATAAATAAAATAAGATATTTTTTGGTACCTTGTCCCCAAACTAAAATATAGTATTCTACCTTAGGATGGTGTTGAAGATACCTATCCTACAGGACTTTAAATGAAGCTACGTCCCTAATGAAATAGTGAATACGTGCAAAACTCATTCATGGTTGCCAAAACTAGTAGGTGAAAGGTTGATGAGGCGCTTCGTAATGGATGTGCCGGGCTGGCAGCCCCTGAGCCTCCTGTCCAACCTTAGTGTTATTAAGAGTGGAACAGCCAAACATTAATTGCCTCCAAATAAGATGCAGTAAGAAGTAGACATCACCATTTAAGAACAGCCTTGCCAAAAGAGCTGAACCTGAATTTAACAAATCCCTAACTACACATTGTAAGGAATATGAAGGATAGAGAGGCATGTTCAATGGCACCACAGGGGTAGAAGAAATCAAGTCAAGAAAATGGAAACTTCTACCAGACAAATGACTAAATTTTTTAAATAAATAAATCATATAAGGAAAAAGGTAGGTGGAAATTATAGACTGAAGAGACAAAGATTTAAGAGATATAAATTTGAGTAAACTTAAAAATATATTTTGGAGACAATCTGGGAAAATGGACATGATTGGATATTAATAATATTAAAGAATTGTTGGCTGTTGTGCGTGACGATATTTAAGCAGACCATTATGTTTTTTAAAAGTTCTTATTTTTAGAGATTGAAATATTTGTGATGAAATTATAGGTTTTGAGTCGGCATTAAAATGCTTTTTAAAAAGTGTGTATTAGAAATAGATAAAACAATGGCACAGGATATTAATAACAGTTGACTCTGGGCAATAATGGACACATGGATTCACTATACTATTTCTTCCTCTTTTGTGTATGTTTCGAAATTTCTGTAGTAAAAAGTTTCAAAGGATAAACCTAACATTAGGCAGCCATGTCCAGAGTTAATAAGTCCATCTGTGAACCAGGACTACATCATAGGAGATGGCATTGTTGAAACGATGGGAAGATATTGGGCCTTCGAGTCAGAAAGACCTGGGTTTGAATCCCAGCTCTGCTACTTACTAGCCCTGTTACTTTGGGCAAGTTACTTACTTTTCAGAATCTGTTATCTGTAAATAGGAATAGTATTCACCTTCTTTAGAAGTTTGGAGGAATAAGTAGGATAATATCCATCACATGCCCAAAGTATCCATCATATGTCCAGCAAAGAATAAATACTGTATAAATGTTAACTACCTTATTCTAATCCAGTTATTTTCTTTATTTTTATTTTTTTAGCAGATTTTTAAAAAGATTTTATTTTTTTATTTTTAGGCGAGAGGAAGGGAAGGAGAAAGAGAGGGAGAGAAACATCAGTGTGTGGTTGCCCCTTGTTCACCCCAGGCATGTGCCCTGACTGGGAATTAAACCAGTGACCATTTGGTTCTCAGGCTGGCACTCAATCCACTGAGCCACATCAGCCAGGGCTTATTTTCTTTATTTTTTAAAATAAATTTAAATAATACCAAAATGTAGGAAGTAAAAAACGAAATTCCCCTGATTTCACTCTCCAGAGGGAGGAACACTGTTAACAGTTTGCTGTTCCAATAGAACGAAATAATCAGCCTTTCTCACCCCATCTCACTCCAGCCTGCCCAGCTCCCACAGCATGTAGGTTAGCGAGATTCCTTAGTCTTGCACGCAGATATGCTAAGCATTGAAGGAATCTCACCTGTAGCCTAGGAATCACTGAAACTGCCTCCTGGCTTGAAACTATGTCCCGTGGAGATAAGGAAGGCAGGCTTATCAAAAGGTTTATTGGCACCTCGTGACTGAGACCCTGGCAACTGGAGTATGTTGACCAAACCAGAGGTTTCACCATCCCCTTTGGACCCTTGCTGACACCCAGGTGTCAGAGGTCATCAGTCACCTTTTGACCTCAAACCTTTCCCTTTCCTTCCCTTCTCCTGGCATAAAGGAAACCTGAATTCTATACTTTCTCAAGATGATCTTTAGGATGCTAGTCTGCGACCTTCTGAGCTTGCTGGCTTTCTGAAGAAGTCACTTTCTTTGTCCCCATTACTTGTCTCTCAACTTACTGGCTGTTGTGGGGTGAGCAGTTCCAACTGTCTCTTGATTATAAGGTTGCTATCTTTCCAGCCTTTTCTTCATATTTATGAATATATGCTTCCATACATATGGTATGGTGTTGTTTTGTTTTTTTGTGGTTCTTTTTTAGCAAAAGTGGGATCATATATTACATATTGCTCTATAATTTACTTCTCCTACATTCGAATACATAGTGTTTCTCTCTTTGTCAGTTCATGTGGCTCTATACATGTGGTTCAACAAGTAATGCCATTTGTATGCTTTGCTCCCAGGTTGACCCTTTCCGTGAGCCAAAATCCTACAGCAGAAATGTTAGGTCAAAGGGCACGTGTAGTGTACATATCCTGATAATACCATAGAATGACTCTACTGCTCCTCCACAAGCTATTGAGTTATTTTCATGTCAAGAACTCAACATTATCTATTTTCTACACATTTCTAAGTTGCATGCTGAGAGACTGTCCTTTCTGGTACCACATCAGTAGGCACCGAAAGTGTTTCAGAGAATAAAGGTGTTTGATTGGCAAACACCAGCCTCATGGAAAATAGTCAGGCTCCATTCTGCTATCTGTTCCTGTTAGAGGATAATGTGCTGCATGCTGTTTTCAAGGCCGAATGCAGCAGTGGATTGGATGAAATAAATGGGAGTCCTAGTTTTCTTTGTGAAAAACCAGTGAAGATTATGAGGCAGGATCCTGAAAGAAAGTGGGGGAATAAAACCTCCTCTCAAAAGAGGTCCCAGGGGAGGGAAGCTCTGAAAAGGTGGATGAGGCAAAAAAGGGAAAGGAAATTCAGCTTCCATTCCCCGGGGAGTTCAAGATCTTGCTTTTCCCTCCTGCTGTTCTAGTGACTTTTAACGAGGACAATTCCAGAGAAGGACGGTTTCAAAAAGAGAAATCCAAATGGAACCCAGTTCGCCCTTACTTATGTAAGAGCACCTGTCATGGGGCACACAATCGTCCCAGGCAGGACGCCTAAGAAAGATCACTTTGTGAACCACCCTTGTGCTGTGAGGAGGTTGACAATTGTCCTTTGTCCATGCGGGCACCCACTCCCCCACCCGCCGTTGTCCCACAGCGGAGTTGCTGGTCCAGACCACTGTAGTAAGGCTTGGGCAAGAAGAAATTATTCCATTGTCTTTTAGGAATTAGATCAATGAGGGTGATGTCACGTGTGATGTACGGCTTTCCTTGGGTCTGTGCTGCCCCAGTGCTGCATCAATTTCTCCAAGGCCAGGGCAGCATGGCACGCAGAAAATGGCCTGGGTCAAACAAGAATCTACTGCGGTTTCAAAATCTTGACTTTCTTCTTTGTTGTTGAAGTAAAATCAGCATTTTGTTTAGTGATTTCTGAAACAATGCATGTAAAAACAATAAACAAACATCCTGGTCTTGACTTAGGGATAGGTTTTAATTAAATCCAGGTTACTAGCTCAATAAAATATGGAAAACATTTCATAGTATTTTACCTCTGAAACAGTTTGTCTCTAGTGATTCATTGATTGATTGATTTTAGCCCTGGATCAGTCTTCTGCCTATCCACAGATAAGCGGACCACAGCAAATGGCCATAAACATAAATAAACACAACATAAATGACATACTGATTTTTCTTTAATAAGTAACTTCAATTTTTTCTGACAAAAAATGTGCCAAGTACTGTTCTAGGTGTTGAGGCTAAAGCGGAAAACAACAAAAATCCTTGCCTTTGGGGTTTTATATATTAGGGGAGAAGCTTCATTCATTCATCTACTCATTTATTCAACTAGCATTTATTTATCTTCTAATACGACACAGGCCTTAAGCCACTCACTGTGCCGAGGGCTTTTATTTCTGCCCTCAGAGTCTAGTGGGAGAAATAAGACGTGTCTCCTTTCCTCCCCAGCTGTCCTCACAGAGTGCAGGAGAGGGGTGCCTCGTTCAGCTCGAGTGGTTCAGGGAAGGTTCCTGAGAGAAGGTGATAAGGTGAGGGTGGATGAATGAACTGATGGGGAGACAGGCAGTGCAGGTAGTAATGAGACACAGCGTGGTACAAGGTCTGGTGTGGATGAGATCAGTGAGTGCTGTTGAATGAATGAATGCAGCTTCATAGGAGAACACAAACTCCGAGAGCCTGGTCCCGGGGACTGCAAGTCCTTTGCTGTGGCTGGAGTTTCATGTGTGCGGGGCTGCGGGGCAGAAGATGGGGCGCTCTTGAGAGGGAGGCAGGGCCTGGATGTGAGGTAGACCTGGCTGAGGAGCTTTGTCCTGATGACAGTTGGAAAATTGTGGATTGCTTTAAACATCAGTGTGACATGGTCTGATTATGTCTTATTCTTTTCTGATTAAAAGTGTATTTTTAAAATTACAGAAATGATATATATTTATTTTAGGTGACTCTTAAGGTACTTTTTGTAGGAGCAGTGATTTCATGATGCTCTTTCTGTAACGGGTGCATTCCTCATCTCTTTCTGCACCATGGTGGAAGAGCCTTCCTCTCTCACTGCACCTGACATTCACAAGGCTCTCAGTAAAGATTTGCTGTTGTAGAAATTCTGTGGACACGGGCGAGGTGCCGCCGGCTTAGGCGAGGCCGTGGTCTGGCCCAAATGTGCTGCTCTGAGCTCTGGGAGTTCACTGCCCCACTGGGGATACTTAACAATTCCTACTGCCGTGCAGTTGCCACTACAATTGTTTAATTCCTATTTTTTTACTTTGATTATGGAAAAATTAAAATATTAGTGTATGTAAAAGTGGAAAGGATGGTGTAATAAGCCCTCATGGAGCCATCGCCCAACTTCAGTTACAATGACAACTCACAGCCAACCGTGCCTCGTTTGTACCCTGCCTTCTCCTCCGCACACATTACTTTGAGGTAAACCCAGACATATTATCTTTCTGTACATATGTCTCAAAGATAACTTGTTTAAACACATACCCATAATTATTACCCCTAACAACATGAAGAGTTACTCTTTACTCTCCTCAAATGTCAGTATTCAAATTCCAATTGTCTCGTTTTTTTTTTTTAATTTGGCTTATTTGAAGCATGATCTAAACAGGATCCACATTTGTACTGGGTTGATGTTTTCTTTAATGTCTCCTTTAATCAACTGGTTCCCCCTTTTTCTTTCTTGCTTGGCTTGCTGTTTATTTAACTGTGGGCTTTTAACAGAATGGAGAAGTTGAAAACAGCATCTTACGGGTGCCATTTTCCTTCATATCCACCTTCGCGGGTGGTTTTTTTTTTATAATTCTGATAATTTTTAAGGTAAAGAGTTGTATCTCATTATTGTAAAAGACTCTTAATGCGCGGAGCATGTCTAATGTCTCCTGCTTATTTTCAGGCATATATTAGCCAAGCATTGAGATACGTAGTGATCATACCACACACTCAAATGAATTCCAGATGAAATAAAGGGTTAAATGAGAATAAATAAAACCATAAAAACTAAAAGAATATATATTATTCTAAAATATATAAAAGAATATGTTATTAACATCTTTTATTCAAGCATCTTCCCAAATATATGGGAAGAAAAGCAATGGAAGATATTGCAGAGGAAAATGTCAATAGATTAGAATATATGCTAAATTAAAACTTTTTGGTCAACGCACACAAAATGAAAGGACAAATGGTAAACTGGGAGAGGGATAGTTGCCACCCAAGAGTGCTGATGGGTTAGCAGCCTCAATGCACAGGGCCTAGGCCAGCCTGCCGCTGGGTCCACACGGACCCACTCACAAGATTACCCCAAGTTTTAGTTCTTTAGAACCCATCTTCTTGATGATCTGGAAGTGTGTTTCCTTCCTCAGGACCTCCCGCCCCAATTATTCACTTGAGAAGCCTTAGCAGTGCGGGTGGGATCTTACCTTCGGTCCCTTCATTCTGTCTGTTGGTCCCACTGTCCTTCCACTCTGTTGGGCCAGTGCTGACCTCATTGCCACCGCCGACATCTCCCTCTTCTTCCCCTTTAACGATCAGGAAAATACCCCCTATTCCTCCTGACTGACTCTCTTCAAGGGGTTTCCTGCAGGAGAGCTGCAGGGCCCCTAATGACCCAGCTCTTTTCATTGCACCACAGTCCCTTCCATCTGAGAACTCACAAGCTCTCTTAAGACGAGGAAGAGGAAGGAAGGGCAGATCAGAGGGTGGTCAGGCCCTAGTATCTAAAATTATACCCACCCTGACTCCCAGGCTCTGCTGCATAAATTATGTCCTGGCTGCAGGTGACAGAAGCTGATGCTAACAGATTAAGCAGAAAAGGGATTTATTCAGAGAATATTGGGTAGCTCAGAATTGTTGGGAAAGCTGGAGGAAACAAACCTGAGGCTAAATTTCCAAGAAAATCACCCCAAATCATGCAGCACAAGTGGCCTAATGAGGAAACAGGGCCGCTGCGCCAGCACGACTCTGCAACTACGTGCTGCCAGGAGCTCAGTTTGACCGCCTCCGCCGCTGACACAGGCGCCGGTGCCACTTCGGCACGGAGAACTCGACCTCACAGAGCGCGCCGTCCCCAAACCGCGTGACGCTGCTACTGCCCTCACCAGCCAAGGGAGAGCGAGCGCTATGCAGTCTTTTCCTTCTTATTACGCTCTCCTTCACCACAGCCTCACACAAATGCACCTTTTGGAAGAGTGCAAGTCACGTGCCTGTGTCCTCGCTGCGAGGGGTGGGGGGCGTTAGGGATGAGTATTCTGTCTGCTAACTTGGTGCGACTCAGAAAGGGACAATTCTCCTATCTTCAGAAGGGCGTTCAAAGGCACTGGGCAGCCCCAAACCAGGACAAATGTTCACCAGAATGAACGACTGACGCTGAGTATGGCAGGGGTGGTTTCTTTAGTTAAGGTGGCGTTATAACGAAAGGTTAACATGGGAAGTGATACACTGTAACCACAGGACTATTCGTGGAGGCGTTATTTTAATAGCTAGAGATTGGAAACTATCTAAATGTCCAGTGATAGAGTTTGTTTTTTTTAAATCTCACCAAAGGGCACTTTTCTTATTGTTTTTTCAGAGAGAGAGGAAGGGAGAGAGAGAAACGTCCATGCAAGAGAGAAGCTTCCATCACTTGCCTCCTGTACAGGCGCCCAGACCGGGGATCCTACGAGTCCAACCCGAGGGTCGTTCATGCCCACACCTGGACTGGGAATCAAACCCTCAACCAAAAACGGGACAACACTCCGATTAACTGAGCCACACCGCCCAGGGCCAGTCACAGAGTTTTGGTTGACCGAAAATCACGGTATATCAATATACCCACAGAAGACACTGCACCTAAAAACGAAGGAGGGGAATGATCTCTAGAATAGACATAAGTGAAAGAAACACAGTGGAGAATGATATGCATAGTAACTATCCTTTCTGTAATAAAGGGTGAGGATATATATATGGTTCAAGCACAAAAAAGGTCATTTTTGCTGGCAAAATGGTTAATTATTGACAATTTCATACAACACATGTAGAAGAGACAAGGATAGAAAAGAGACTTCTCTGAATACATGTGTTATGTATTTTAAAAATATTTTAAATAGTTCATTTTTATTGTATTTTTGTTATGTACTTTTGATATTACAATTATATAAATGTATCTTACACATTCAAAAAAGTAGATTTAACTTAAAATTCCTAAGATTTTAATATAAACTAAAAACAATGAGCCTAATTATATGTCAAGTTAATGAGGTGACTACACAAAGAAGACAATTATTTCAAGTGACTCTACAATATCGTATATTTGCTGTGCTAAATATATACAGTGGAATATATATATATATATATATATATATATATATATATATATATATATATATATACATTTTATATATTTTATTTATTTATTTTCAGAGAGAGGGTAAGGGAGAGAGAAAGAGAGGAAGAGAAACATCAGTGTGTGGTTGCCCCTCACGTGTCCCCTACTGGGAAACTGGCCTGTAACCCAGGCATGTGCCCTGACTGGGACAGGCGACCCTTTGCTTCACAGTCCAGTGCTCAATCCACTGAGCCACACCGGCCAGCTGGAATATATTTTAAGGGCAAAGAAAGCTGCAAAGAGATCTAACATTTTATTCAATAGTTATATTGCTAATAGAAGACTTTATAATAGTATTTTAAAATTACTTTATATAGTATAGGATGAAGTGATAAGTAATTATGTTAATGGAACAAAGATTAGGAACAAAGATTTTTAGTATAAGAGAAATATAAAATCAAAGGCATTAATATAAATAAATCTTAATATTAAATTTGAATTTAAGCCCTGGCCAGTGTGGCTGAGTTGATTGGAGCATTGTCCCATAAACGAAAATGTCGTGGGTTCTATTTCTGGTCCAGGCACATGCCTGGGTTATGGGTTCTGTACCCAGTCAGGGTTTGTACTAGAGGCAATCAATCAATGTTTCTCTCTCATATCGATGTACCTCTCCTTCTCTCTCTCCCTCCCTTTCCCTCTCTCTAAAATCAATGGACATGTCCTTGAGTGAGGATTAAAAAGAAAGAAAAAAATTGAAATTAAAATATCAGTATAAACTCATGATTTTTTTCTTTTAAAAAACATATCCTAGCCCTGACCGGCATGGCTCAGCAGGCTGGGTGTTGACTGCAAACCGAAGGGTTGCTGGTTCAATTCCCAGTCAGAGCACATGCCTGGGTGCCAGGTTTGGTCCCTGGTGGGGGGTGTGCAAAAGAAAATCAGTCAGTGGATATTTCTCTTGTGCATCGATATTTCTCTCCTTCCCTTTCCCCGTCTCTAAAAACAAACAAACAAACAAGTAAGTAAATAAAATCTTTAAAAATATATCCTATTTCTGTACTTTTCAGAAAGGTCTAGAAGTATTTAAACCATGAGCAATGAGCAACCTGTCATGTCTAGACTGTGGTCCCTAAATGCCAGTCCCCATTGAAAGGAACCAGGACTTCTTGAATGGCTGATTGCAAGCCTGGGGCAGTACATGTACAAGGTGGGGTTGCAATACCTTGCTGAGCCAAAAACAGGAATTTATCAAAGACTGATGAGTTGTGTCCAAAGGACGCAAGAACCAACATGAAGAGAAATTCCAATTGGCCAAAATAGGATAATTTAATTATCTAAAAAAGTAGCAATTGAATTGACTGAAATACATAGAATACTCATATATAAAAGCCTAATGAGTGCATGAGGGAGGAGGGACTCCAGAATAAATGAACATACTCACTGGGTGCTCTTGGCTGTAACTAGATCGAAACCCTTGCTTTGAAAATTGGGAATGTACGGGAGTTAAGTAAGTGTTATTCTGCCTTTCCAATTCAATCTACATTTCAGGGTGACCAAGTGGCCCTAATTAATGAGAAAAAGTTCTTTAGATGATATTCAGCTAATAAATGTGGAAGGAATGACAGAATTAGAAAAATCATTTTGCATTGTAATTGATCAAGGCAAAGATCAATAAAGGATGGGGGCATTAGATGAAAGGCTTATGGGGAACTTTACAATGGAGAGTTCTAGCTGACACCACCGGAACCTGCTGATCAATCTTAACGTTACTAAGAGTGAAAGAGCCAGACAAATGTGTTATTGAGATGCCTCCTTATGGAAAAAACAAAAAGAATCTGAATCTAATAAGCTTTTCAAAGTAACCTCCTGCTTCCATGAAACGCAGGAGGGTGAGGCTGAGGCTTGCTTCTGCGAGGACGTGAATGGGTAGATCCAGGATACAGGATATTCCACAGACCAACTAAACTAGTTTAGTCAACAAGTCAGTGGCATGAGGGGTGGGGGGAGATGGAGCAAGATGGGTAGAGACTGTTCTAGACATCAAAAGACTCAAAAAACAATAATCAACTGCAGTGCATGGACCTCGTCCGGATCCTGATTCTAATGAACCAACGATAAAAAAAGATATTTCTTTAGAGATCAGGGAAGTTGGAAAATGGTCTAAAAATTAGACAATGTTAGGGAATTGTTACTTTTGTGAGGTGTGTTACTGGCAGTGTGGTTTTGTAAGAAAATACCAGCGTAGCTTGTCATATTGCACTTTGCTTTATTGTGCTTCATGGGTGTTGCATTGTCTACAAACTGAAGGTCAGATCTTCCACCGGCAAAGGGCTCACGGCTCCCTTTATCACGATGCTTGCTGTGCTGCAGTGGTCTGGAACCAGACCCACGGCGTCTCTGAGGTGTGTCTGCATTCACGTGTTTTAGAGAGGCACAATGAAGTACCTAGAGCACAAATAATAAGAGAGCTGGGAGTGGTATGAAAGTACTTCCACAGGAAAAGGAGAGGGCTGGATGAAGCAAGTATGGCACCGTCCTGATAGCTGTTGGGTATGGGTGATGGGTATTTTCATACTATTTTTTCTAATTTTGCTTATTTGAAATTTTTCTTAATACAAAAGATAGTACAGACAAGCAAAATAGAGATCTTCTGGACAATTCAGCCTGATCCTTGTATATCAGTGGAATAAAACAATGAAAAAAGTTATTACAAAACAGACCACCTTGCTGTTCTGTAGTTGTCAGCTCGCACTAGGAGGTAAAAGCACATCTGATGTCAGTGATCACACCTGGGAAGATGTGACCAGGGTGGAAGGAAGGGCTGTTGGTGGGGGTAACACTTCTTTCTCACTATTTTTTTTTGCTAACACCTGAGGTGGCACCTCAGCAAATCCAAGCAGAGTACAGAGCAGTTTGCAATGTTGTTTTTGCATCCCCAAAATGCTAATCACTCTGTGTCTTTGCTGATTCACCAGGGAATAATTTTTGGCCCTGTAAGTAGATCTCAAGATTGAAATGAAACTTGGAAGAGTTTAACAAGCATGTTGGTCTATACAGATTGCCCCTCATCCTGATGCATGCAGGTGGTTTGGGGATCTGGGGACCTGCAGGTGCACGACTCACTGTGAGTTCTTGGCTTCATTCAGGAAAGAATTCACAGACAAGCCAGCAGAGAGTTTAAAGTCAAAGTGAAGCAGGGAGACAGAGAATGGGCTGCTCTGCAGACACAGAAATCCCCCTTTAGCAGAACTTGCTTCCTTTACTGAAGTTTATTTAACGGGGTGGTTAGAGAATTCAATAAGGGGGAGGAATATTCAGAATCATCTGCGAAGGGGGTGGAGACTTCTCAGAAGAGCCCTGTCGGTCTATTGCATCCTCACATGGGCTTTCCATCTCCAGCCACGGGTCGTGTTGCAGCAAGCTGACGTGACGATGAGCGTTTAAAGAGGCTAGGGTTACCGTCAGGAGAAATTACTTGCCATGTTGGATGGAGCTGGTTTCTGTCAGTTTTTTAAAAAGACTTATTTATTTTTAGAGAGTGGGGAAGGGACGAAGAGAAGGAGAGAAACATTACTGTGTGGTTGCCTCTCACGTGCCCCCTACCAGGGACGTAGCCCACAACTCAAGCAAGTGCCCTACCTGGGAATTGAACTGGTGACCCTTTGGTTCTCAGGCTGGCACGCAGTCCACTGAGCCACACCAGCCAGGGCTGGTCTCTGTCCGTTTTAAACCATAAATCCAGTTGGGTGGGGGACTGGTCTTCCTTCTTAATAGCTTTTGTAGCTTTTATCTGTTGTAGCTGTTCTGCCACATACTGCATTTCAATCCCACCTCTCCTGATGCTGCCTCCCTGCCTGCTCTGTGTGAGTTTAGATTATATTGGATTGGAAGAAGGGCCACCGTGAAGGGGTTGAAATCTGGAATAATTACTTAGATTACGATATTTTTCTTAAAAACCTATTAAAATCTGAGGCTGAGCCCCAGATTCTTATCGTCTGGAATTGTCTGGGAATAATGAGGTTAACAGCTAGCCTTGGCCTATGTCAGGGCATCTAGTGGTTTTGCCTGCTCAGCATCCCTTTCCCTTCCTCCTTATAGTAGAATATTCTTTCCTTTGGGGAAATCTGTGTTTGCATAGGGCTGCTCCTTCCCTTCCATGTGGGGTGGGCTGACCTAGCCAATAAGATTGCCCCATTTCCTTGACCACAGAAGTTAATACATAGATGGGCACATTGGCTCTGTCTTGGCACATGAAATTCCAGCCAGAATTTCTGAGCCAGATCTTTTGGAAAAAAGCTGTTTATTCATTGAGTTGATAAAGTGGCTGGCTATGAGGCTTGGGTTGCTGGTGGCCATCTCTCCTCCTTCAAGAGCAGAGAACCAACAAAATGAGCACTGGAGACAATGAAAAACTGAGCCCTCCTTAAATTATTTGAGCCTGTGCTTCTAACCATGGCTGAAGCAAGATTGGATAATTTAAATGTGAGCAACAATAAATTGCCTTTCTTTTTCCCCCCTTAGTTTGAATTGGGTTAGTGCCATTTGCAGGAAAGGTCTCGATTAGCATGGCATCATTTATTCCATTAACATTTATTGAGCTGTTGCAGTCACTCAGATACCCAGGGGATACAGAAAGGAAAGACAGTCCTTG
This sequence comes from Macrotus californicus, assembly GCA_007922815.1. NCBI lineage: Eukaryota > Metazoa > Chordata > Mammalia > Chiroptera > Phyllostomidae > Macrotus > Macrotus californicus. The sequence goes on along the minus strand of VMDR010015670.1, from coordinate 1,593 downwards.
TTTCAGGGTGTTCACAGGTAAAGAGACAGTTGCAACACAGGAATCATAGCATAGATGACACGTGCGGTGCTTAATATGGTCCAAGCCCTATTCTAAACATTCTACAAATACTAAGCTATTTGATTGTTACAACAACTCTTTGAGATAGTTTCTGTTTCCATTTCCATGTTAGAGATCAGGAAACGGAGGCACAGAGGAATTAAGGTGATTTCCCAAGTTTGCCCAGTTCAGAAGTAGAAGACTGGGATTCAAACCCAGGTAGCTTGGCTTTTACCATCACATTCTAGGCCTTCATTGTACGTAAGGGTCAGCGTTGGGGTCATCCTGAGAATGACCAACAATAATGGCTGCCATCGGTTGAATGCTTACTCTGGGCCCAGCCCTGTGCTAGGTGCATTCCTGCCTTAACACATTAGATCTTTTCAAGGATTTAATGCAGCAAAGCTTATTTATTGTATAGTGGCGGGAACTGAGGCTCAGAGAGGTTAAGTACAGATCACACAGGTAATGAGTGACAAGGCATAAATCTGGATCCAGTCGTGTGTACCTCCAAGGCCTTTGCTCTTCCTGTCATATGTCTTTCTAGGGCCTTATCTTCCAGCTTTCCACTAGAGGTTGGCATGTCTGGGATGCTTATGTCCGGCTGGCAGGGACTGGGGAATGGAGTCAACTCTGGGGGTCCTGTGACACAAGAGAGGATGGCATATTTGGCTCATGGCAGCGCTCTTGGAATTTGTGCATGCCCTGCAGTCCGACACGCTGAGAATGTGTCTGTAGCAGTGGGGGAGAGATTAGGAAACTCATTGTTAGTTTCCTAACTTTGGGAGGATAAAAAGGATGTTATTTATTTATTTTTGTGGCAGCCACTCAAATGTTGAAGGAGGAGAAACGTGCTTTTGCTCTGTTTCCCGCCTTTGGGCCAGACCTGTGAATGGGAAGTCTCTTCAGTAAAGGTGTATCTCACGTATCTTGAGGACACAGCGCCGATTTCATCAGAAAACCAGACCACAGTATTGGGGTTGGAAGACTTTCTACGGTCCATAACTGGCATCCTTGCCTAGTGAAGCCACGTCCAACACAGGAGAAGCTCTTAATGTAGCTCCAGGTAACCAGCTCGCAGGATTAACTGGTGCTCTCCATTCCTTCTGGAAAATTTATTGGCTAAGGCACCTGTGTGCTTCTGTACCCCAACATTTACTGAGTGCTGGCAAAGCTTTTTGTATAGATTAATTCATTAAATCCTTAGAACAACACCATTTTACAAGTGAGGAAAATGTGGCAGGAGGAAGTTAACTCAGCACCAGTTAAATTAGCTGCTTACAAGGAGTCAATGACGTTTGCTAACAAACCAATTTTCGCCAGGCACACATGGTGTAATCGAATTAAAGTGTACCGTAAATCTGTGAAATATGAGTGTCAAAAGTTGAGCCACTATTTCTATAAAAACTAAGTTGAATGTTTTTTTTTTCTTTTTTTTAAAAATATATTTATTGATTATACTATTACAGTTGTCCCATCTCCTCCCCCCACCCCCCTCCCTACACACCCCTTCCCCCCACACTCCCCCTCTTTAGTTCATGTCCATGGGTCATA
>VMDR010015669.1:0-22031 GCA_007922815.1 Macrotus californicus | reverse complement strand
GAGTATAATAATTAAATCAGATAATGCATACCCACCAATATGAATTCCTTTTGTATCTTAGAAAAGTAACTTAGCTTCTTTAAAGTTCTGTTTCCTTATATGTAAAATAGAAATAATGATACTAACTACCTCAAAGGATTATCAAGAGGATGGAATCCTGTAATAGATTAGTAGAGTGCCTAGGCTTAGAAAAGTTGGTACCCACTACATATTAGCCCATACTATTGCTGTTGCTGCTATTAATTTTGCTGTCATTATATGGCTGCTGTTTTTAGCTTTTTCAATGCCTTACTTTTAACAGTATGGCCCTACTGATCCAGAGTCTCATTTTCTCAAGGTTTTGCTTGTGCATTGAACTATTAATTGATGATAATAACTTAATGTGCCTCTTCTCCTGGTAATACATTTATAGTGTAACAGGAGTGTTTAATATCACTAATATGAAAAATGAAGAACATTAACCATTAATACCATTAATTCCTGGTGAAGCATAAGGAGAGAGGAATGTGAAGCCTGTGAGCCTTGAGGCAACCCTATCAGATTATTTGATCTGCCTCTGAATTTCTGTGCTAATACTCTGAGATTCTGTGATCTGCACAAATGTATTCAAGTACCAAAATATGACAGGTCCCTATAAGACTAGCAAATGAGATAATGATTATGTATTATAATTGAATAACAGAAGCAAGCAATAATAATTTTGTGTTATTATACCTCATTACAATTATGAAAGAATTTATGCTACTTCAGGCCAGGAACTTTTATCTACAGGTGTACGGAGTCAGCTAGTAGGTCTTTCATACCACTGAGAATGAATATTTAAGATAATCTCCGTGATGTAGCTGTGATTCCCAGAAATGTGAAATTGTATCTTTAAAAACCTTACTAGGCTTTATTGTTGGATCAATAAGAGATTTTTATATACTTTCAAAAGTATCATAATAAATAGGTGGACATCTAGGTTTGCTGAACATGGGTAGACACCTGACTATTAACCTTCTTTTACCCCTTCCCCTCAAAACATAAAATTAACAAGGAGAATAAATAAAAGTACACAAAAAACATATCTTCTATATTATCAGGATAAAGAGAACTCTACAACCTTTAAATTCCCTGTGAGTATAAAAATAAAGAAATAAATTCCAACAGAGATCTTGCTGCCTATAACTGCTGCAAGGCTGTAGATGCAGAAAATGGGAGAACAGAGTCTTAAAAGACTCAGTTCTAAAAGAACAAAGGAGAGTGGATGACTTACAGGGAACTCTGACAAAATCACGGGCGGAAAGAGAAAGTACAATAGTAAATGCTGAAGTATTGAACACAGATCAGGACTTGGCTGTTCATAGCCCTGCCTATAGGGAAGGGGCTTAAGAGTGTGAGCCTTGGAGAATTGTTGCTTCTGGGGAGACTCAGATGGATAGAGAAAAGGTGGTATTCCTTGGTGGAGAGGCAAGGAAGAGAAAAAAAGAAGGTAAGAAGAAAATTGAGGATTCTGAAGAAATGAAAGAGAAACAAAACATGCAATTTGTGCCCTGCCTCTGCCCACTAACAAAATCATCATTAAAAAGCTGCTTCAAAGAGGACAGAACTGATAGAAAAAGTTGTTTTCAAACTAGGAAATGTGTCTGTCAAATAAATAGGACTAACAAAAAAGCATACCATATCTACATGAAGTTACTACAAAATGTCAGGTTATGTGAACAAAAATTTTCTTCTGATCATAAGTATTCCCTCATAAATGAACCATGAAACTGAAGAAAAGTTTAACACGGCATTCTAAATAAAATTACATATCCTTGAACAAGATTTGGGAATATGAAAAAAGGCAAAAAAAAAACCTCAAATTGAAATACAAAAAGTAATAACACAAACAAACAAAAAACTAAAGGGGGAACGAAACCTGAGTCGATTGAACTCTAAGGAGAAAAAAGAAGAAAAGGTAAAAATCTCTAGAAGTAAAAATTTAATAAAGGACACGGAAGTAAGCAGATAAATAACCAAGAGGGTTAAAATAAAGAAAGAAAACAGGTCAGAAAGAAAGTGGTTGAAGTGGAAGTTGGACAAAGAAGTGTGAGCTTAAGTATAATTGGTGTCCCTGAAAAAGAAACTTGAAACAGTGGATCAGATGTGATGATTATAACTAACATCCAAGAAAACCTTCCATAAGTAAATGAAGATGTGGATCAGGGCTCACTAAGTATTGTGGAGAATGATTTATATGTCTGAGCAATACCCCGGTAAAACCATTAGACGTTAAAAACAAAATTCCATAAGGCTTCCAGGCAAAAGGATAAAACACATTACAAAGGCAAAAAGGTCAGAATGTCATCACGTCTTCCAAACTTACACACGGGGCAAGGTGACAGTGAACCAGCGTTTTCATAAGCTTCAGGAAGAAAGTACAGACCAAGGCTATCGTAACCAGGTATACTGTCCTTCAACCATCAAGGCCATATGAAGTTGTTTTGAGTGTGTCAGAACTCAGAGAATATTGGACACATACTGCATTCCTGTGGATTTAGAGCAAGGGTCAAAACTATAGCCCAGAGGCCAAATTCAGTCTGTCACCCATTTTAAAAATAAAATTTTACTTGGGGCACAGCTACACCCATCTGCTTTCATATTGTCTATGGTTGCTTTTGTGAGGACCGTGGCAGAGTTGAATAGATATAATAGAGATCATTTGGCCTAAAAAACCTAAACTAATTACTCTCTGGCCCTAATTTACAGAAAATGTTTGCCAACCACTAATTTAGAGAATGAAGATCATCCAACCAACGATAACTGAGAAAACTTTGTAGGAAGAGTGATGGTGACTTTTTCATATATTTGGCTGTAGATCTGAGATTAGAGTGAGAAAGACATCATAGGTTGAGGAGGAATATGTAAGCATCGTATGTTCCATAGAGTAGAAAGAATGCAACTAAAAAGCAAGAGAAGGGAGCAAAAAAGGAGAATTTGGAATAAGTTGATCGACGGTTAGATGGTTGTAGATGAGAGTGAAATGATGGCACTCTAACTCAGGACAAGGATAAATAAATGAGTACAGAGGAAATTCAGAACACTATAAGAACATGAGTACAAACAGAACCATTAAAACAAAACACAGCCCTGGCGCATGTAGCTCAGTGGATTGAGCGCGGGCCTGCAAACCAAAGAGTTGCTGGTTCGATTCCCAGTCGGGGCACATGCCTGGGTTGCAGGCCAGGTCCCCAGTGGGGGCCACGTGAGAGCAACCACACACTGATGTTTCTCTCCCTCTCTTTCTCCTTCCCTTCCCCTCTCTCTAAAAATAAATAAGATGTTTTAAGAAAATAAATAAAATATAGACTTTCTGAAATAGTAGAATAAAATGTTTGAAAAAACAAACCGGATACCTCAAATAGAAAACTTAGTAAATACAACCAATAATTACAAATAAAATGATAACACAGCATAGAGACCAAAGATTACATTCATATAAATGTCACCTTATTGAAAGAAAAAAGTTTTCAAATTTGTATATAAAGTAAAAAAAAAAAAAATTTCACATAAAGTAAAACCCAAATCTATGCTTTTTAAAGAGCTTCATAGGTACAGCCTGGCCCTTAATAATAAATTCTGGTATAATAAATTCATGGGAGCTCATGTTAATTATCGTTTCTATTAGTCCTCCATATCTTATTTTCAGTTCCAAATCCAAAACCTCTGAAAAGTTTTGCTCTACCTCATCTGGCAACAACATCTGACTTGATGTGATTTCATTTGATAGAAAAATCTGACCTGCACTGATGAGGGGATATTTATAGTCTTTGTTTCTACTGCTTAGTGTGAATATTCATATATGTCACTACTGAAATATCAATGGGATTGATTATGGGCTGCTGCTGCTGTCCGACCCAGAAGGAGTTTTACATGATACACAGCGAACTCACCATCTAGCCCTCCTAAAATCTAATTGATTCTGAATTTCAAAACATAATTGTCCCAAGGGGTCTAGATAATGGGCTGTGAAATGCTGCTTCTTCCACTACAGTTACTGCTAGTTCCATGAAGTAACCCCCCAAACAGGGCGAGTCAGGGAGAGGGAGAGTCATACGCTGCGACCCTGTTTAATAGTAAACAATTGGACACAGCTAAGACTTGCAATAGAAAAATGATTGTATAAAATACAGCTTCCAAATTGATGACTTTTCTGTACTTATTTGTGGCAACATAGGAAACTTTACTTACACCAAAATAGAATGTAAAAATAGAATATAGAAATCCTAAGTAGGTTAGAATTTAAAATTTTAATAATTTTAGTAAAGCATACAATATGGACTAGGGTGGCCCATAGAAAAATAAAAATAACTTGCTTGTAAAAATGGTAAGATTTTTGGTAATTATTTTCCTAATATAAATGGGAAAATCTACCTATTATTAAAACTCTTCAAGGACTATCTGGATGACACTGAATTCAAGGTTACCTAAAAATCAAAGAGCACCGCAGTGCTTAAGAACTTTGCAGTCTGAGAACCCTGAACATTTGATAGAAATTTACAGTCAAGAATAGAAAGATCAGTTCTATATAAAACCATAAAAGAAGCAACTACTAATTTGTCAACCTCTCAGTTTCCCTAGTCAGTCCAACACTTGCCCCATCACACACATGGACTCATATAACCAGAGTAGTCACCAGAGGCTAGAAAGACGCCTTTCCTTCCTAGACTGGGGACAAGAATATATGTAAATGGAGGCCCAAATATAATGTCTAAATATTTAAAGGGATCCATCCATTGTTTAACAAACAGTTAAATCAAATACGTTTTGACGAATAATGACAGCACTCAAAAATATGTGAAAATGTATGGTTTCCACGTGATTGAAAATAAGAAAATTACTGATGTCCAGAAGGGAAAAACCAGCATTCCGATGAAGCCTTCCCTAAAGCAGATCTCTGCAGTAACAGTGAACTGTGAACAGTGTGCCTGTGAACTGTGGACGCCACGCTACGCCCAGCCTGGAGAGTGTGCTGATGCCTGTTCCTTCCAGGCTGTCTGTGGCCAAAGCCCAGCGGTGTGAGCTGGAGACTTCCCTTCTGAGTTTACATCAGCTGTCTTTGAAGTGTTTCTCACTATCCCAAGAAAAGCAGGAAATCAGTTTAGCAGAGGGAAATAAACAGATGGACAGAGTCATCTATTTTGAGGGGAACTCTGTGCTGTTTGAATTAAAGTAATGAGCACTTTAAGATGCTGTGAAGCTGTTTTTACATTTAATTTGAGTAATTCAAGATGTAAACAGAGCCCCATGGCAGATGAGCAGTACCAAACGTCCTCCGCTGCTGCACATTCCAGTGTGCACTTGGGGAAGGGAGCATCTTCCCTCTTACAGAAGACAATAATAATGGGGACCATGATAGTGATGCTATCAGTAACAGCATCTTCCTATTGATCATGACTATGTGCCATTGGGAAGGCAGTTTGATACACATTATTTTTAATACTCACCACAACTCTGCAAATCCCTGCTGAGTCACAGAAGTTAAGAATTTGTGAATGGAGCTGAGATCAAAACCCACTTTCCTATGATTCTTCACTCTTCCTTCCGCACCACAGTCTGAGGAAGTTCTGCTGTTGCTTACTCTCCACTTTAGCTTTCATATTATTTGAATTTAATTACTTGGTTACTGATGCTCTGTAGCTAAAGTAGCAAGCAAAGTCATGGCCTGTATTCTGGCTCAGGTTGCAACACTGTTAGATTGGGATACTCAGCAGTTACCTAACATTTCTGATCTTGACTTTCTCCATGTTCAAGGGAGGCAATGTTATCCTACCCACTTAAGGTAGTGAATGAAAAACAAATTTTGTAGACTCACACTGGGACAAAGCATAACAATTATGTGACAAGCTATTCACATGGTATGAATTTTAGCATAGCACTGTGTAGACAGGCACAGTTTAATATTGAACAGACTGGTAGAGTGTAAGGAATAGCAAGGTGACCTCTGCTGTGGAGTAAATTATTCTATAACAAACATTTCAAAAACAAATTCATGTATCAGATAATAATAATTAGCATGAATGAACCTACAAAAATTTATTGGGTACTTAACCAGCATCACTCTATGGCAAGAACAGGATCAGAAGGCAAGTGAAGAGGAGATATTAAAATGTTTTATATTCTTCAGAAACTATTTCTAGGGATCTCCTCGCCTTTGGTAACTATTAGCTCAGGCTGCCACCACAGCGTCTTGGGTGCCAGCTATTGCCCTGCTCCAGAAATCTAAAAGTTCAATTGTCAAAACCAACTGGTGCTGGGAAGTGAACTGGAGGTACTGGGTACCAGTGTAACTCCATGAGAGCTGAGATTCTGTCTTATTCGCCTCTGTAGCTCGGGTACCTAGCATAGTATTTGAGGCAAAATAGCTGCTCAATAAAGGTTTGCTAAGTGAATTAAATAAATGCATAACCATAAAATACTCTGCTTCCATCAAAATAGGTTCTATAATAGAAGTACATTTACTGACATGAGGATAAATTTGCTATTACGATTAATGACAAATTATTAAACAGTAAATACACTATCTTCTTTTTGAAAGAAATAAATAATATTGAAGCACAGAGAAATACACACATGCACACATATCCATAGAAAAACACCTAGGAGGATGGACAAATATTGACAGTAATTATCTCTGGGTGGTGAGATTTTAGATATCTTTAAATTTTATTCCATTATCGTTATCTTTTTAATTTAGATAATAACCGTGTATGGCTTCGAGTAAAATTTTATGCTATTGAAAGAAAAATATCCTTCTCTCCCTTGTCAGTGTCACACATTTCATTAGACCTGCATGCCTGGAAATGGGGAGTCTACATCTTCACAGACTCGGGAAGCATTGCTGCAGATACCCCTGGAACTCAGTAATGAGGAGCAAGGCGGAGGCTCCGTTCAGTGGTGAGGAAATGGTGCTCAACCTCTGAGATGGCTAGTTGGATTTTCACATCTGTATGGGAGTGAGTGCTGGACATTCATAGTTTTAGGTTCTTATGCAGGATGGGACTCCAATAACTAATTACTAGGTTTTGAGACTCAAATTATTTTGGCTTTCCAGCTACCATTGGCCTCATTGGAGTAGCCAGTGAGCAGACTGCTGGAGCATAGGACACAGATGAAGTTTCAGGCTAACTGGTTATGTGGGCTTGAACATGCTTTTTCACATCTCTGAGCTTATTTCTTCACTGGTATCAGGAGGGGATGGGAGTGTGTGATTGCCTTATTTGCTTTTTGTAATAATGTTTTGGGATTCTATCTCTACTGTGATGTCCCCTTGAGAGCTGACTTCTTTAAACAAATAAACAAACAAACAAACAGGAAGAACTGATTGTTTTTGAAGACCTGTGTCTGTTTTCACCCAAAGTCATTGCCTCTCCAGAATCAGGAAGAAGCTTCTGCATTGGGACAGGGGTCCTGTACTTCTACCCTGAGCTCAGCCAGAGGTCCGGGGTTCTCACATGAACGTTCTTGACATGTAAAGATGCTCAACATGAATTGTCATGAGGGAAAAGACAGATGCAAAGCAAATGTTAACAGAGATTCACTTTGGGAGGTGGAAAGATAGAGATGTCTGGATTGAGGGGAGGATTGAATGATGATTCCTGGGACTCAAAGACCTTTATTCTGTTAACAGTAAGTGTGCATGGTCTGCTCATGTTGGGCTGCTGCTCAGACTTTCAACCTTCCCTCTTATTTCCCTCTGTCTAATACCTTCCTCTTCTGCATGCCGTTTCTCTTGCAGAGACAGAATCACGTGTAGAGGCCAGTGGGATCCAAACAGTTAACTCAGAACAGAAAGTATACAGTGTCAATATTTAGAGTGGCGCTATTTGACCGATGGTGGTTTTTCCCTCTTCAGAGTAATTACTCTGTGTTTGGATTCTCGTTTTCATAAAAGAAACTTGGCTTGCTCACTATTACACATACCAAATGAACCTAAGCTTGTGTAAATGTTGAATAATGAATTAGAATGAAATCACTGCCTGTGACAGGCCTTCCATGACCTAGTGTGGTGTTGAAGGCAATGGTCCCTTAAGTCAGCTTCCATGGAGAACATCAGAGTTGCCACATAGCAAGTCTTGTCACAGCTCCATTCGGCTGAAAGATGGAGACAGTCCTAGAGGTAAGCAGAGGCTATTCTTTTATGAGATCCCTTTTCCTGCTCCCAATCTTGTCCTTGAGTACCAGACATTCTCATGAGGACAAGGTCCTTGGAGTTGCTCTCAGACTCGTGAGGCATAGCCACTGAGTGTTGACAGCGCAGACTGGACATGGTTACATCTCTCAGGACATAGCAAGATTATTTTTCAGTATTTAGCAAAGAAGCTTTCCAACATGCATATGTGATAGGATAGGTAAAAGCCACTTTTAGCCAATGTCAATCAAAGGCATATAAATTCCCAGAATCCTTAAATTTGGTCTGTTCTTTAAGACCCATCCAATCACCACTGCAGATCACTAAAGGGGGAAATACATGTCACACAGTCTTAATCCAAGTGAATGTGATGTAGGGCCTTGGGCAAGTAAAGAGGGAGGTGGGAGATAATGAACAGAGGGGCCTTCAGAAGAAATGTCAAGTGAAGGGAGAGGGACAGTTCATGGTAGGTGTGGTAGAGTGTGTACTTAGTCTAGCTGGAATCAAGAGAAAGCTTGGTGATGATATGCAGACAGATATTCCTTGATTGAATTAACCAAGATTTTTCTTAGAACAAAGATCTTTGCTGAAAAGAGAACTAATGTGTCTCTTTTTGACCTTGGCCCTGCTCCTGACCCAAATCCTCAAGGCCTTCCAGCTTCTGCCAAAGCCATTTTCCACCATCAACCAAAGCAGCTGGATCAGGAACTGAGTTCTAAATTATTTCAGATAGCAGGTTTTTGTTTGTTGGTTGGTTGGTTGGTTTGCCTTGGTATTTTATGTGTCCTTGGTATTTTGTGTGTATATGTAAGGATGGCCCTCATTATGGGCCTAATATTTTCCCTTCTCCTCACTTACCTTAATCTCACCATTTTTTCAAGGCCCATTTTGGCTCTTTCTCCTTGTTCTCCCTCAAAAGTCTTTCCTACACAGCCTGAGCTCACTGGGACCCCCGACCCCAGCCCCTTCTCCCAATTCCATGTTTTTACTGATTTTGCCTCTATTCTTAGCTTTTCCACCAGCAGTGGACTCTACAAAATATTGAAATCTCATGTATAAGCCCAATTTGAAATAAGAAATAGAGCTCTGGGACACTGCAGACCCCCACACTCAGCTCCCTCTCACCTCCCAAAGAACCCTTGGGGTGACTGGGGCACAAGGTTCAGGAGGAAACTGATCTGTGCCACATGCATTGTTGTCTCAACATGTTGTTCTTCCCATGAACCTATATTTCTGAGTAAAGAAGAAAAACCCTTGATGAAGGAGAAACTGATACTATGGCTACAACATCAGTCAAATCCCAAAGTGGGGCTCATGTACTTCTGGGCACAAGAGGGAAGAATATTTAAAGACCAACCATGAAACACCTAGAATGATGATCATTTTATACTTCTATGCATCTTCTCAGGATTCATAATATAGTCCCTTCCACATAAAAAAAATGTTTAATAAATTCCATACATGCTGATTTATTGACTGCTCTATGGAGTTAAGTAGATCATTTTAATCTTGCTGGCTGAAATATATTTATTTAAATTGTATAAATTGACCCTACTTTTTATTATAGCATATTGTCAGTGAATAATGTTTTTAAAATGTAGAAATAGCAGGAATAAGAGCAACCTACATGCAGGCACCGAAATAGCTGCCATCGATTTACAGGTGGTGGTGCTTCAGTAGAATTAAATATGTCACCAGAAATAATGCATTATACACATTTAAATTCAAGAGGGACTTTTTGTTGGGATATTCTCCTTCCTTAAGCATTTAAAAGCTTCTTCTACTACCTAATGATACATAATTAAGTCCAGTAAGACAGGTAATCATAATGCAAGCATTGCTGAAAACTCTGATGGACATATGAATTGGTATTTTAGTTGGAAAGTTTGGTCACATATGAAACTATGGTTTTTTCTCTGGCTGGTGTGGCTCAGTGGTTGAGTGTCGGCCTGTGAACCAAAGGGTTGCTGGTTCGATTCTCAGTCAGGGCACATGCCTAGATTGTGGGCCAGGTCCCCAGTAGGGGGCACATGAGAGGCAACCACACATTGATGTTTCTCTCCCTCTCTTTCTCCCACCCTTCCGCTCTCTAAAAAATAAATAAAATCTTTTAAAAGAAAGAAAGAAAACTGTATTTTTTCCAAAATTTAGGAGGACAGCCAGAATGCTCATTCAGTAATGCATCTATTTGGTTATTTATCAAATATTTATTGATCAACTTATGGCCACCAAGTACCTTGCTAAACACAGGTGAGCATGGTACAACATAACAAATGCATTCCTAAAAAACCTCATGCTCTGTAAAATTATGCACTAAAAAAATAAAAAACAGACCTGGGAGTAAAATAAGTTTGGACCAGACCACTAAAAACCTAGACAGTTTTGGAACAAGAGCACTAACAGCAATAACAGAGAAACAATAACTAGTCTTGAAAAAGCTAGTATAGTTAAAAAGATTCATCACATTTCTAAAAGATAAAAAGTACAATAAATATTTATTAAATAAGTTGTTTTAGAAAGGTGATGGCTGTGTGGGGGACGTGGGCATGAGGTGTATGGCAGGGTGGAGACCACTGAATTAGAGGCAGGACCAAGGCTATTAGAGGATGGTACCACAAGCATTTCCAAGACCACAGATGAAGACAGAGTGAAGAGGAAGAGTGATGTGCATGAGTTTAGGTTTCCTCCCAAATGCACTGTGGGATCAGGACTTTGAGCCACGTAGTTTATAGGGAGGTGCTCCCTGGAAGCACAGTGAGGGAGTAGAAGAGTGAGACAGGGAAAGGATGCAAGTTGCTTCCCTTTATCAAGTGGACCCAGTGAGCAGATCCATTCCTATGGCCACTGAGTCTCAGCCCCTTGTTGGACCCTGTCAGGTTGCAGATCTCTCCTGGGGCATCAATTCCTTGGCACTTTTTGCCTTATGTAACAGGCCAAACAATCTCTCCTGTAGGCTAGAGAGTACCCTGCAATAGAGACAAGTAGAAAGTGACTGATGGTTCTGGAATTGTCTGCAGGTGACCCAGCAGAAGTGGGTGGATGGAGAAGATTCAGGCAGCATCTGCCAGGGGGTAAATGGGGATTGTGCACAGTGAGGAAAAGGCCATTGGGTTAGTACTGTAATCTTTTGTGGCTTGCTAGCTGTTGTGTTAGTATGCATCAGCTGTTGTTTCATGGAACAAAATAGTAAAGTGTTGGAAAAAATTGCCTATGGTCCAATAAGATTTCCACTTTAGGTAGATATCATATCCCTCTTTATGATTTGTGTATGTAATTTGCATCACAGAAACCATGTGTTGTGGAAGGGCAGATGGTACTGGGAATGGCACCTTTGAATAAAATACTGAACAGTCCCTGTCTAGTGGGAGAAAGCAGAGCTCACAGTTCAGTGAGGTGAGTGCTATGGCCCAAGATGTTACAAAGTGCTATGCATCCCCAAGGCAGTGCCCCTGCCCACCCTTGGGGGATCTGGAGAAAGACATTTAAGCTAAGTCCTGAAGGATGAGCCACAGGGAGATGGGTCAGAGAGAAGAGAAGCCTAGGGAAATGAGTATGTGAAGGTGTAGGGTGAACTCCCAATATCCATGAAACCATTGCCCCCGATTCCCATACAGGTCACTAAAGACCCCAGGACTTATAGGGTTTCGCTTAAGAAAATGGGGAACATTCGAACTCTAGAAGTTCAGGTCCCTAGAGACAAATGTTAAGCCCTATGGTAGGTGGTCAGATCGATCCCTGCTCATGTAGAGCCTGCCTGGCTGCTAGTGTTGGATAAATAATAAATACCAGTCCCTTCTGTCCCTGGGATCAGCGTCCTGCCTTGACCTTGCTTATCAGATCAGATTGGAAGACGAGGTCCTCCTTACCACATGTGGTCATTGCATTTCCCATGGCATTTTCACAAGAGGCCCGGGCTGCTTCCCTGGCTGTTGTCCAGGTAGGTAATTATCTTGCCTCCTGTTCTAACTCCCTTGCGGTTTCAGTTGTAGGAAAGAGCTTCCTTCGCTACCACATGATTGGCTGCTGCGTTGAAAGGTTTCATTCTGGAAATCTGTTACCTTCTGCCCTGGAGTTTGGCCGGCTTTCAGGGGTAGGAGAGGATGTTTGAGGACAACTTGGCCAGGTCTATACTTACTAAGAGAAGTGGAGAATTGGGACTCATTTCCTGATAAAATAAGCATCAAACGTACATTTTTTTTTTGTTTGCCATATGACCTCATTGTTTAAAAGTATAAAAACCTGGGTCATTCAGGAGAAAGAAGTTCCCTATTCTAAATCCCTGACCTACAATGTGCATCCCTTAGCCTCACCACAAGAGCACACTGGTAAATTGCCCAATACATGTGATGGGCACAGTTTTTGAAGATGACACACATGAAGACAGGATATGTGAGTTGAGATGGGCTGGAAAGTCTGTCTGTCTGTGTGTCTATCTATCATTTATCATCATTGCATCCATAGCTTTTTACCTCCTTCTATATGCATCATTAAAGTATAATCGTTAGCATGCAATCCATAGTAATGATGGCCCTGACAGTTTCGTCAGTCAACCCCAGTTCTGGAGTACCCACCATTGGATGGCCATGTGACTTTAAAGATAAGAAAATCTGTAAAGATTATACCTTTCCCTCGCCCTCTGTTCACATCTGAGTTGTAATGCAGCATGATAGGACCAGCTCCAAAAACAGACCTGGATTTCAATTCTGGCACCACTCCCTCCATGACTCCGAGTAAGTTATTTAATCTTCCTGATCCATAGTCTCTTTATCTATAAAATGGGGATAATAGCATTGGTACCTAACTTACAGGGTAATAAATTACATGAGATGATACAATTAAAGTGCTTAGCATGACGTCTGGTGCATAATAGGCTCAATAAGTGTTTATAATCATTACTATAATAAAAATCGCCAGCCATCTATACAAAAATGCCTAAGCTGCTAAGTGAGGAAAACTCTGGTCCTGCTGTCCTGTCTGCCCCCAGCAGCTCTGACAAGGGCTGGTGCTCTGGAGCAAGGAGATGACAGTCACAAACATTGTCTTTGTGGTCAGACAAAACTGGGATGGAACCCCAGCTCTGTGACCCTAGACAAGTTAAATAATATCTCTGAGGCTTGGCTTTCTCCTGGTAAAATGGGAGAGGTGCAGGATAAAATGCAGTAACTATTTATAGAGTCACATAGAACCGGCCATATGGAAAGCATCAGATACATTTTTGTATATTTTGTGTTTGTATATTTTAAGTACCATTACAAAAGTAATTAAAATTAATATCAGGTATATCAGAAAAAATTTCCATTGGAGGGATCTAATAATAATAGCCATTAGTATTGAATATAATGAATACAAAGCATTTGATGATTTGACCATAGGAGTCACTCGAAATGCAGCTACTTTTATCAGCCTAAAAAAATGTCTGTTACTCAATATTTACCAAAGGCCCAGATGAAAGAAGTGCTATCCATGGAGGTCTCATGAAAGGTGATAGTCCCTCCGTATCAGCAGGGGCCCGCAGCTGGGTCCTTCTAGTGCGGAAGTAGGCTTACTGATTTAATCTTTGGCATTATGCTACTCACTTGCATTGGGGAACACAGCCATTACCATCTGCATGAAACTCACAAAAAGGTTTAAGAAAGGATGCTGTTGAAATCAGTGCCTTTAAAGAGTATTCCTATTTGAGGACTGATAGGAGAAAAATCCCCTATGCTTCAGTTCCTTAAAAAGCTGGACATTTTTGCTTTACTTTTAACGACTTTATTGACATGTATAGCATGCCTTGCTGATATTAACCTGGCTTCCTCATAGCTTCTCTGTTTTCTCTTTATTTTGTTTTTCTTTTCAGTTTATTTTATCAAGCTTTTGCATTACACATAGGAAAGCTGCCTCAGATCCTTGTGGGAACAGGGTTGGAATAAGTTAATAAATGAAATGAAATATTCTTGTAATACCAACTTTATGCTCCATAGTGTTTGAAATATTGTTCAACTTGAGTCAATCTACGTGTGACCAGCAGGAAGCCTAAATTTGCAATATTTCCTCTCTATAGAGCAAGCTCTTACCAGAGCATTTTGACATAAAGAAACTTGTGTTGACTAAGATTGAGTTTTTAAAGTATTATCTAATGAGAATAGTAGTATAACTATAATAACGATATGTAACAAGTTTTGAACTCCTCTCCTGTGTCAGACTCTGTACAGAGCACTTTACATGAATATTGAATTTCATCCTTCACAAGTATCCTAGAGTGAAATATTTTCCAGACATATTTAATCTCATCATAACTTTGCTTTGATACAGCCACTGATCTATTTTACAGATGAGGAAACTGAGGCTCAGAGAAGCTATCTGTGCATGCTTGCAGAGCTAACAAGGGACAGGTTGGCTGAACCCAGAAGAACTTGCACTACGGCACTCTGAACCACATTCACATTTTTGTTGCTAACTTAGCTTCAGCAAAATGACATCATCTGTCATAATTATTCAGAGAAAGAACATTGTGACATGCTGTGAACTCAATTTTTGCTATGGTTTTGTTTTATTTAATCTATAACTTTTTATAACAAATAAAACTAAAGGATCTGTAGCTTTTTATGTTTGTGGATTTTAACAGTCATTGCAAGATAATTTAACATTAGGGATATGGGAGAATTATTTTTTCCCATGAGGGGTTAATATGTTTCTTAGGTTTGGGAAGTACTGATATAGACAAGTTTTTATTTTTTTATTGTTTTATTTTAACTGAATATGATTTATAACAATTGAGATGAAAAAGAGATCCCACTGAGACACACTGGAAAAGGTGGGATTTCAACCAGCTTTGCAGAAGATGGAGGGTTCAGAGTGAGAGTGACATCTGGCTTCCACAACCCCGTCCAGGGGATTCTAGATTGATTTGGCTCACCTACACTGCTAAAGGGCATGCTTCATCCCACATTGTTCCAAGTGGAGACCTTCAAAAGCTGAGAACTTAGTCAAAAATGGCAAACTTTCCAAACAGAGGAGGACCTGCCTTCAGTTAGAAAACCAGATTCAGTTAAATTAGAGGTGGGCAAACCCTCTTGTGCTAGAGGAGCCTCAGACTCACAACAGGACAGGAGTAGAACACATTGAGCCACTGTATAAATTAGGCTGCAGAGCAAGGGCCCACAGTAGGAGACCACGTAGGAGGGAGGAGCCAGAGTCAGAGCCAAAACCAGAATCACAGAGGGGCTGGTTCTGAATGCAGAGTAAGGAGTTTAGACGCTGAGCAATGGGAAGGCATTGCATGTCCTTTAGTAGGTCATTGGTATAAAATATAATAGATGGTGCTTTCATAACAAGACAGAGAAAGACTAGTAGAAGGCAAAGCTTGCTGGACTGTGAAGAACATTGGTTGGGTTTACCAGAGTAAAGCTTAAACATGTGAAGTAAGGAAGGAGTTGAATAACCCTCCTTCACACCCCAGGCAATGGGGATTCTGACATCCCCATTAAGAAGTAACATATGGGCACCGATGAACTCAGACTAGGTATGGCCAGAGCCTCAGTTTCCCTGATGGCTTCCCACATTTTGGTCAGATCTATACCTATAATAGAGCGATCTTAATATTGCCCCCTTGTCTTGCGGTCAAAGCCTGCGCCTACAGTAACCCACTAGGACCAAAAATCACATTGAGATTTCACAAGTATATTTTTGACAATGCTGGGCAATAGTTCATTCTGAAAGACTCTGCCCAGGGTAGCTATTGCAATCAAGTCTCTCGCTTTGGGTTCTGCAGATCTCATGCAGAGAATTCAATTTATACTGTCCAGGTAGGTGAAACATGAAGTGCACCTCTTCAGCTCCGGGGGTTGGTAGCAGTCACCGTGTTTACCCTCACTCTTTTCTGGTTTCTGAGGGCAAATGAATTAAGATTCGTATGTTAGAATTAAAAACCATTAACAGCAAATATCAGAGAAAACAAGCAATTAGTTAATGTATTATTTAAAGCTTTACTACACTTCAGCATTCAAGAGCAATCATTCATTCTGAGTCAGATTTTTTTTAACCCATTATTAAAAGCTTAAGTGTCTACCAATAACTGAAAATAAGTTTGGATTTACTTGAATTCTACTCTAGGGAGCAATATCCTGACAATACTTCCTGACTTAATACCTCAGATTATGACACAAGGTCTAAAGCTCAATGTATTAACTTTTACACAAATACAACACTAGCCTATAAATTGTGGTATGGATTCTTTGTAGTGCATCGATCCATCCATAATTTCTAAGCATCTGTTCTGTTCAGGGCACTATGTTCAAAGCTGTAGGGTAGCTGAAATGCAGTTATTAACCTCCATAAATTTCAGCTCTTCTGTGGTAGATAACTCGTCATTAATAATGACAATAATTGTAGAAATTATCTGCCCATAGATATTTCTAAAAAATTTAAGGACTTTCACTTATGTAATTTAATCTTCCATTTAATATTCAAGGGAATTCTTTGAAATAGGAAGCAGATGGAAACATTAGTAGCCACATTATATGAGGGCAAAAATCTTCTCCCAGAGAGCTTCAATCATGTACTCCAAGTCGCAAAGTTAGTGATAGAAGGAGCACTAATGCATGGATTTCCTGACACATAATTAAGCACTATGTCTACCTACAAACTGGACTTTCACGTATGTTACATTATCTCCTCTGTCCTGCAGTAGGCGTACTCTAATGATAAACGGATTTATGTAGAAGGATTTTCCATGCTAGCGTAGAAATTTTTGTAAATTTACAAAACTGTCTGGCTTTATTCAGATGGGAATATTGAGCTAACCCTGGATGCCATTGTTCTACTCCAAACATGATACACTATAAACAGAAAGTTCAGAAGATGTTTTAAAATGTGACTAAGTATGAAGGCAAGAAAGGAAAATGTCAAGATGCCACAAATGAGAACGCTCAAAACTAAAGCCATGGGAAGCTGATGAAAGGGAGGCCACGGGTAATCAGGACCTGTTAGATGCTGTGAGGCAGGGCAGGCGGTGCCTGAGGAGGAGTCTGGAACCCAGGCAGGTGGTGCTCGGCAAGTAACTGGCTATTGTCACAAAAAAAAACTCAGATCAGTAGCTTGAGAAGTACCCTGGTGGTATACAACTCATCCTCGGTTGTGAATAAAATAGCAATACATTTGCCAGAAGAAGAAAGTGGACTCTCATGCCGGGGGCTAGGTGCTGGATGCCATATGCTCTGGGCCAGGTTCGTGTCAGGCAGCAGCCACAGGAGCATAACTTTAAAATTGGTTGAGGATCTCTCTTCCCAGAAATCAAAATTAAAATGTTATAGTGCTAAAATTTTAAGGGTTGCTAGGAGAATAAAGATCATGGCAATTTCCCAACCAGTAGAAGAAAAAATGAGGAAAAAGAAAAAAACTCTCCAAAACCTTTAATTGGAAAAATAGGAAAGAGACAAAAAGAAAAAAGGTTAAATAAATAACATATAATAGCATAGCATAAATATGTTCGAGTATATGGTTTATAACTGTAACTGGTCTCAATTCAGCGGTTAAACATAGAGATTGTCAGAATTGTTAGAAAAATAATTGCGTACATTTAAAACCTAAGTGGAAAATAAAAAATAAATAAACGCACATATACGATATACATCTTTTATCATCAAACAAGTTTTAAGTGGTTCAGAGCTGGAGAATCTGGAGGGCCCTTCTGGATGGATCACCTCCACAAGCCAGGGCTTCTCCTGGTGTGGAAGACCCCTGTGGAAAATGAGCTACCAGTAAAGAGATATGAAGCACCTCAGGAAACCCACCTCCACAAGAGCGCATCAGCGAACACAGCAAGTGAGAGAACCTCCAGTTGAGAAACTAAAGAAAACAGAGCAGTTTCCAAAGGACTTCAAAGTAAATATGTTAAAACATGTTCAAAGAGATAAATGAGTCAACTGAATTTATGTTGTTAGAAGACATTATAAAAACAGAGTAAGTGGACCTGAAAATAAGCATATATTCCAGAAGTGTAAAATACTGCTATCATAATTGTAAAATTCAATAGAACATGTCAAAATCTACCAAAGCAAGAATTAACAAACTAGAAGATGAGTTTAAGAGTGTAACTTGGAGATCTCAAAACGATATGTGATAAGACAAAGTCAAGGAGGGGTGTGAAGAATAAATAAGAAATTCCAATGTGAGTCTAAGAGTTTCAGAAGGGGAGAAGTCATGTGGGAATAGTGATATGTTGGTGGAGAATTTTCTAGTAAGACAGAAATTCTCAGATTGAAAAGTCACACACCAAATCCCCAGCTGAAGAAAACTGAGAGAGAGAGATTAAATATTTTTTTAAAAATCTTAAGAACCACCAGAAGAAATAAGACAGAAAACCTATGAGGAAAAACAATCAGATTGACAGTGGATTTACCAATCAGAAGGTAATCTGGAAGAAAATGAAAACAATGACTTCGGAGTGTCAAGAGAAACATATAAGAGTCAATCCAGAATCCTACACTGTTGGGGACTGCTCGTACACTTTTGGAGACTGTAGCCCCGCTGAGGAAAGCCTTGGAAGAGGCCAATAAATCTCCCTGGAAAACCAGGGAAGCGAGTGGCAGATACCACCCCATACCAACATGGAGGGTTCCCGTGGGAAATCAGACCTGAAATAATACATTGCATCCTTTGAAGCCTGCTCTGCCTAGCGAAAGCCCTGTTGGTATAAGCTAGATGTTTGAGTTCAAAGGATGAGGAGTGAACTCCTTATCTCATGAACATGCCTCAACGACCACCTGGAATCAGCATGTTTCACAGACCCTGACCTGAGATGATCTCTGTGTTCCTTCAAGTGTTATCCATAGATAATATCTGTTTTCTATTAACTATAGCCTTTGGGCATTGATTGATGAGCTAGGCATGCATGCTGTATACTCTTGCACATACGGATCCTGATAGAAGCCGTTTTGGAGAAGGGCTTGGGGCATTCTCTCTCTTCAGAGGGAATCACCACTCCCCTCCCCACTGGGAACAACTGATTGTGTCCAGGACTATCTCTTTCTTTTCATCAGAGACGGATGGGAGAGCTCTGCTGGGCAGAGCCCCCGCCCTCCCACCACCCTGCCCAAGTACACTTTAACTAGATTATCATTCACGAATGAGGGTGAAATGAAGATATTTTAGGACATGCAAAGAGAGTTTATTACTCACTGAAAACTTTCCAATAAAAAGAAGAGAATCTAGAAGGAAGAAAAGAACCCAAGCGGTGATGATGGAAAGGAAATTAGTAAACACACACAAAAAGAAAAACCTAATGTAAGAGTTTAAAATAAAGCTTTCTAAAACATGAATTATTGTGTACACACAGGATTAGAAAATTCGATTTTCCTTGTGTTGTTTGGGTAAACAAAGATGATTAACTTTAGACTGTTAGAAAAATACAAAGTTAGATGTGGATCTTGAAAAAATTAAGGACAATCACATAAGTAATAAAAAAGAAACTTTTCACTTGCAATCTACAAAACAGCTAAAAGGTAATCGAGAAACTCACTGTTTAACAGAAGGCAAGACATTAAGAAAGAAGAAGGTGGGGAGGGACAAGAGGATTGGAAGGGAAAGAAGGGGAGGGGAAGAAGGAGAAGCAGCAGCAGCAAATAAAAAACTGAGTAAATAGCAAGTCCACATACAATGGTAAGAATTAATCCAAGTATGTGAATGATGTATACTGTGACAATCAGTTTCATTTCTCAGCTTGACTGGGCTGTGGTTCCCTGTGACACAAGCACTCATCTGGATATTGCTGTGAAGGTAGTTTTGTAGATGTGATTGGAGTCCATCCTCAATTGACTTTAAGTAACTTTAAGATAGGGGTGTCAAACTCATTTTCACTGGGGGCCAAATGTGACCTCAACTCCTTAACAGTTAAGGAGCAGTTACATTTATACAGTCCTAAAATTATTTTGGCCCTTTGAAGGCAACTGTGAGCCTGATGTGGCCCCTGGTGAAAGTGAGTTTGGCACCCCTGCTTTAAGATCTTCCTAGATTATCTCTGAGGGTCTGATTCAGTCTATTCAAAGGCCCCTAAAAGCCAAGCGGAGGCTTTGCTGAAGAGGAAATCTGGTCTGTGGACAGCAGCTTCAGCCCATTCCCGAGGGTTCCAGCCTGCCCTTTCTGATGGCCCACCCTACAATTGTAGCACCATCTAGCCAGCTCCCATAATTTTGTGATCCAGTTCTTTGCAACTTCCTACTGGTTCTGTTTCTCCAACTGAATCATGACCAATAAACTACATAAACAGATTAAACTCACATCTTCATGTGTACATACCCTCAAATTACACTGACAACAAATAGCAAGGTTCTTCGTGAGAAATACACCTAAAACAATGGAGGTTGAAAATTAAGGGATCAAGAGAACTCATTTAGCAGGCAAATGTGTACCAAAAGAAAGCCGTGACAGGGACAGAGAGGCATGTTACAGGAAAAGAGCATCTCTGATGAGCAGTGACATCAGGACCGATGAGGAGAGTTTCTCATGAAGTTGCCGATGCTTCCAATGAAGTCCCAGCCCTTGCGAGTCTTTGGTAAACTTGGTGATTTCTTTTTAATTTCTAAGAAGAGCACAGACCATTTTTGAAGATAAATTTGTACATGTAGCACATAGAAACTGGGAAATCAACATTACCAGAAATGTATGTGCATGGTTCTATTATTTTATCACATGTGTACTGGTATACCTTGGAGATATTGTAGGTTGGGTTCCAGGCTGCCACGGCAAAGTGAGCATCCCAATAAAGCGAGTCACACAATTTTTTGGTTTCCCAGTGTTTGTAAAAGTTATGTTTATACTATACTGTAGTCTATTAAGTGTGCAATAACATTATATCTAAAAAAACAATATATATACCTTAATTAAAAACTACTTTATTGCTAAAAAAAAGTATCATCTGAGCCTTCAGCACATCATAATTTTTTGCTGTGGAGAGTATGGCCTGGATGCTGACTGCTGCTGACGGATCAGGGTGGTGGTTGCTGAAGAAGGCTGGGTGGCTGTGGCAGTTTCTTAAAGTAAGACTGAAATCAAGTTTGCAATATTGATTGGCTCTTCCTTTCAGGAACAATTTTTCTCTGAAGCATGCGATGCCATTTGAGAGCACCTCACCCACAGTAGAAATACTTTCAGTATTGAGTCAAGCCTTTCAAATTCTGCCATTGCTTTATCAACTAAGTTTATGCAATATTCTATCCTTTGCCACCATTTCTGGAATATCCACAGGATCTTCACCAGGAGTAGATCACATCTCCAAAAAAACACACTCTTTGCTCATCCATAAGAAACAACTCCTCATCCATTAAAATTTTATCATGAGATTGCAGAAATTCAGTCACATCTTCAGACGATAATTCTAATTCTAGTTCTCTTGCTCTTTCTACCACATGGGCAGTTACTTCCTCCAGTGAAGTCTTGAACCCCTCAAAGTCATTCATGGGGATTGGAATCAACTTTTTCCAAATTCCTGTCAATGTTTTGACACCTTCCTACAAATCACAAACGTTTTAATGGCATCTAGAATGGTGAAGTCTTTCCAGGTTTTCAATTTACTTCACCCAGACCCATCGGAGGAATCTCTATCTGTGGCAGCTTAGTGCCCTATAAAATGTATTTCTTAAATAATAAGACTTGAAAGTTGAAAATACTCCTTGATCCATGGGCTGCAGAATGGATGTTGTGTTAGCGGGCATAAAAACAACATTAACCTCATTGTACATTTCATCGGAGCTCTTGGGTGCATTATCAATGAGCAGTGATATTTTGAGAGATCATTTTTTCTGAGCAGTAGGTATCAACAGTGGGCTTAAAATATTCAGTAAACTACGTTATAAACAGATGTGCTGTCATCCACGCTTTGTTGTTCCATTTATAGAGC
>VMDR010015668.1:0-22031 GCA_007922815.1 Macrotus californicus | reverse complement strand
ATTTCTATGATTCTGTTCCTGTTCTAGTTGTTTGCTTAGTTTGTTTTTGTTTTTGTTTTAGGTTCAGTTGTTAATAACTGTGAGTTTGTTGTCATCCTACTGTTCTTATTTTTGATCTTCTTTTTCTTAGATAAGTCCCTTTAACATCTCATATAATAAGGGCTTGGTGAAATCAAAAACCTTTTAAATCTCTTGATGGGGCATTACCTTCAGAGCCTGTGAAACATTCCTTTAGTCTAAGTTATGTGACCCATCTGTCTTTTTAGCATGGGTTTGCTTTTTGCAGAATTTCCAAAGTTATTTGATGCCTTACCAGCTGACCATCATAGTTAAGCTGAATCATGCTATTAAACATGTTGTTTGGCTATAAAATTAAGAAGTTCTTAGAACTCTTATGAATTAAAAGAGAAACTAGAAAAAAAGTTTGATTCGTGTTGTTGGAAGATGTATGGTTTTTCCTGGGTAAATATTAAGGCGTAACATCCATTTGGATGCATAAGGTTTAGAATGCATTTATATTTAGGTGCATGGATTTTCGTTGAAGACATTCTCATTGCTTTACTTTTATATACATTATGATATTGAGATTCCCATCATTAAAGAAAATTATTGCTCTGTTTTTAGAGAAAAATCACTTTTCAAAGTTCGTAAGTGTGTTATAAGTATATCCACTTGGTTTCTAAGATTCACTGTTGCATTTTTAAGGGTAGGCGAGTTTTAGAAAATTAGAGTACTTTATTATTCTTGTTCTTTCATAGCTCACCATGGTATAGTTCTGTATATTAAAGGTACAGGATGTGAGGCAGAACAGTGAAATGATTAATTCCATTGACTGTAGAATCTGACTTCTGGGATGTGTATTCTGACCTTACTGTTTACCAACTGTGTGACTTTGACCTTTCTGATTTGGTCTTCTCATCTATAAAATGGCAGTTATAATAATAGCTCATAGAGTTCTTCTGACAATTAAATTGGATAATTTGAGTAAAGGGAACAACGTCTGGCACATAGTAATTAGTACAGATTATTGTAATATATAACATTGCCATTAGTTTTTTTTTACTTTGTGGCCTGCACTAGTGTTTCTAATTAATGACTATTTCCTTCAGTTTTTGTACTTGTTAGAAGAATGGCAATACTTAGCCTCCATTTTTACCGTTGGTGCTGATTGCACTGATGAACTGAACTCTAGGTTTCTCACAGAACAACTCAGTTATGTGTGTTCTTTTGTCTTATTCTTGATTCCGTCTTCTGATACCACGCCTTAATAGTCCCTTTGTCATCTCTTTCTTTGCTGTCTTCAGTGACAGCTAAATTTTATACATCATGTTAATATTTTTTATATTACTCTGTGGTAGTTCACTGTTTCCCAAATCTTGCATTTCAGTGTATTTTTTAAAAAGTTTATTTCTTGTCTCATCCATATTTTTACCCCTGGCAGCCAGTGGCTACTAGGAGGACAGGGGCTTCGTAGTCTTGAGTTGGGGGACGGCCACTCATTCAGTCGGCTCCGTGACTGAAACCTGTTGGAGCTGTAAGCTTCACTGTTTTTGTCATGGGATTCTGGCTGGGTATATTTTAAAAATAATTCTTTTGTCTACATTTATAAATTGGGTATTATAAACTCCATTTTATACAGGAGGAAACTGAGATAGTAATTGCCTCTCTCTTTGCCACTTAGCTGATAAGTAACAGAATTGATCATTAAACCCAGGTCTCCAGATGCACAATGCAGGGTCATCCATTTTCTACTGCACAATAGCTGTCCTTAGTAAATGCAGTTATTTTAGCTCACAAAGAGGACGAGATTACAGTTATGAGGAACACATTTCATTTTGCCTTTGTTACTTATTTTTAGAGACATTTTAAATCCAAAGAATGTGATCACAACCGGATTTGAAAATTCCTCTCCTAGCAAAGATTTCTGCAGCCAGTCATGCCTTTCTTCTTACGAGCTAAAGAAGAAACCCGTTGTCACCATATACACCAACGGCATTTCGACTCAGTGCAGTGTGTGTCAGAGGAATGCTGACGTAAGCCACGTTTTACCTTCACTGGGGTTCTGCGCAAAGACCAGAGACTTTTAGCCAGCTCTGCTTACTTCGTACGTGTATGTGTTTTCATTTCCTAGATTCGATTTGAAGTGAAGTATCAAAATGTGGTACATGGGCTTTGTAGTGATGCCTGTTTTTCAAAATTTCATTCTGCCAACAACCTCACCATGAACTGTTGTGAGAACTGCGGGAGCTACTGCTATAGCAGCTCTGGTCCTTGCCAGTCCCAGAAGGTTTTTACCTCAACGAGCGTCACGGCGTACAAGCAGGTATGAGGATCAGCATGGTCAGGGTCATAGCTTCAGAGGTGGCTGTGCAGGGATGGAACGCACAGTGAGAAAGAGTGAGCTCTTCCCATCAGTTGGTGCTGAAGGGGTTGATTGTGACAGTGAGATGATTTGTGTGAATGAGGTCATTTTTAGGGTTTCTTTCATGACCAGGAATTCACACATGTAATTTTAGGATTTGCTGTGTGTGAGTCTGAAATCTGTTGTGATAGATAAATAATAAAGAAAACCCTCATATTACTGTAAATAAACTATGATTGAAAGTCACAAAATGATAAAATCAATCTAAAGCATATCTTTTCCTTTTAGAAAATAAATATTTTTGATGTGTTTTGGCATGAATTGTAATTATTTTGGCAACATTGTCGTATTAGAATACTTTAGCTGATTTATTATTATTAAAATTGAGTAATGGATTCATTTGATTAGTGAGTATATCAATTTGTGTCAATTTAATTATTGTTAAATGGTTTGGGGTCTTTATAAGAAAATGTAAATTAGAATTAAAAGTTTTTTAGTTAGCAAGGAGTTTGATTTATATTTCATTCCTCTGAGCAGTTGGTGATAGGCGTTCATCTTTGAAAAGTAATACTTTTCTACAGGTTGCAACTTTTGGCAGTCTGGTTCCTACTGCCACAGAATCCATTTTATTTGTGTACATATGACCCAAAAGTCAGTTTCATTCCTAATTTTCTTACTGATGTTGCACTCTGTCAGCTGTACTCTATAAATGATGCTCTTCTTTTACCAGGAAGATTATGTAATGAGACTTCACAGTCTGTGTATCCTCATCACTTACTTCCCCATGTCATTTCTCTCTGGGGGGCCTGTATGTGTCAGTGACAGCACCACTGTAGCGGTTGGGGGCCTGGACTGTGGAGTCAGGTGGAATATGTTTAGTCTCTTACTTTCCTGTTTATTTGTTAAGTTAATTTAATTAAAGATAATTTAAACTTTCTGTTAATTTTTTTTTTTAAAGATTTTATTTATCTATTTTTAGAGAGAGGGGAAGGGAGGGAGAAAGAGAAAGAGAGAAACATCAATGTGTGGTTGCCTTTCACACGTCCCCCACTGGGGACCCGGCCAGCAACCCAGGCACGTGCCCCGACTGGGAACCGAACCAGCGACCCTTTGGCTCACAGGCCAGCACTCTGTCCACTAAGCCACACCAGCCAGGGCGAATTTTTAAAAGTATCACTGTGTTTAAAGAATTCTATGATACAGTGCATAGAAATTGCTTAATGTGGGTCCTGGCTCATGGCAAGCACTCAATAAATAAGTAATAATATCGGCAATTTATATAAATGGTAGCCATTGTTACTATTGTTTCTTAAACCATGACTAAATTTATGAGCAATTTTTATTTTGAAACTCAGCTTGTAAACAAGCAGTTCTGCACGATGACCTGACACACATTAAATATGATTTCTGTCTCCTCCTCCTGGAGAGTCATGCTAGTTAAGTGACCTTAAAGGTGGCAGACTCTCCTGGATAACGTCCAAGTCTGTAGTGAGATGGCCCTTTGGTTCATGGATTACCTGGTCTTCTCTGATTATTTGCAATGAGGAAAGTATGACTATCTAATTCATTACTTTTAATGTGTTTCGTTGTTGCTAGTGTATCTGAGTGGTTATTGATTTTGTTCCATTTACATTTTATTATTGTACGAAAGAACGTACTTTTCCCCCATTCCAACTCTCAGAAAACTCCGTGCTTCGTGTGGCCTTGCTGTCATGCTCAAATATTTCAACCACAGGCAGTGGTTGTAGGTAGCTTTTCTTTTGCCTTTTCTTAAACAATATGTGTATAGGTGCTGTGTGCTTAGGCACGTGCGTGCTGTTTTATTTTCCCAACAGAACTCGGCCCAGATGCCGCCGTACGCCCTGGGGAAGTCCCCGAGGCCCTCAGCTGAAATGGTTGAGACTACGAATGACTCGGGCAAAACCGAGCTTTTCTGCTCCATTAATTGCTTATCTGCTTACAGAGTTAAGACAGTTATTTCTTCAGGTAATGTTCGAATTTGATACATTTATAGATTTAATAACTGTTAAAGAAGAATGTAATGGCCTTTCTTTCATTTTGTTGTATAATAGGTTTATCTGTGTGGTTAAATAAAGACACAAGGTTATTTTACTTTGAGAGAACTGATTTTTCAGTGAAAATAGTTTTTCACAGATTTTCTTGGTTGAGTTTTTTTAAGTTTCATAGATGAAAAGAAAAACCACATAAGTTTCAAGTTAGTTTTTGTGTAAATGGGTCTTAATTGAGGAAGCTGTAGTTAACTTTACCGGATATTATAAAGTTCCTTGACTTTTGTTTTGTATATTATTATTTGTGTTTTTATTCTAACACATTTTTGGATTGTTTGCCCATCTGTGTAACTTCCTCACTGGTTTCTGTTTTTGGTTACCAAGGTGTCCAGGTTTCGTGTCATAGTTGTAAAACCTCAGCAACCCCTCAGTACCACTTAGCTATGTCCAATGGAACTATATACAGCTTCTGCAGCTCCAGTTGTGTTGTGGCTTTCCAGGTACGGCCTGAGGTATTTTACTCCTGCAGTTCTCTTAGGCATCGGTCTGTGGCAAAGTGTTCACTGCCGAAGGTCCATACTTATAAAAGATTAAGTTAGAAAAAAATTCTGTTCAACTGTGCGAGCTAGGATATGGGTTGGATACGCGGTACGGTGATGTGTTCATGTGTCCCTTCCTCTCATCCGGGGCCAGACACATAATGACTCCTGGCATGGAATTGTAGCCTTCACTTGTCACATTTTCTCCTCACTCTCAGAAAAAGTAGAGTTTAGTGGCCCTCCAGGGTGGGGAGGTGTCTGATGCCGCGTCCCTGGTACGAGGGAGAAAGGCACTGCCGGCGGCCACTGTGCTCTTCTCAGCCTTTAGAGGCTGGTTGAGGTGGGAGTGTAGGCAGAGGGGTGTCTCAGGGGAAAGGAGAGACCTGCTCTAGTTTATTAGGGTCGTATGTACTAGAGGTCTTTGTCTGGAAAGCTTACATTTCTCAGTCCTCCTGTTCTGGAAGTATGCCATTTAAACTCTTTCTGTGTACTACTGCTTTATACATTTTAAAGAAATGTTGCATGGGAGTTCACTTATGAAAATGAGAAAATGAAAATTACCAAGTTCCATTACTTCTCAATTGTTAAAAATCTTTGCCTCATTTGTGTCCACTTAGAATGTATTTAACAAGCCAAAAGGAACAAACTCTTCAGCAGTGCCCCAGTCTCAGGGCCAAGTGAGCCCACCCTCCCAGCCAACAGCGTCAGCAGGAGGAGGTAACACCTCTGGAGTTGCCCCCGGCCCCGTCACTGGCTCTGCCGCAGCCGGTCTCCAGCCTCTCGCTGCACGCCCCCAGCAAGTCGCTTCAGCCCATGCAGTTGTTAAACTCAGGTGTCAACACTGTAACCATCTGTTTGCCACAAAACCAGAGCTTCTCTTCCACAAGGTAAAGAGAGGTCGTGAAAGGGATTGAATAAAATCTTACCCAATGAAAGCATTTTTGTCTCTTCATCTTTGATAATCACTTAATTTGCTTTGAAATGAGAAGGAAAAGGATTTCTTAAAGCTAAAGCAACTGTTTAATTAGGTCTTAATGATTATTCTTTCTCTACAGGGTAAAATGTTTCTGTTTTGTGGCAAGACTTGCTCTGATGACTACAAAAAGAAAAATAAAGTTATAGCAATGTGTGACTACTGTAAACTACAGAAAATTATAAAGGAGACTGTACGATTCTCTGGGGTTGATAAGCCGTTCTGTAGTGAAGGTAAAGAAAACAGTCCAGCTTTATCCACAGGGTGTGTGGTGGTTATGAAATAGTCGTTATGAGGTGGGCTATTAATCCACAATTTTCAAGAAATTTTTGTTCTATGAAGTGTAATTTGAAGCTTTTAATTGAGTTATATTTAATCACTTTGAAGTTTATCTTTTTAAATGTTACAATAATGTCAGTAAAGAAAAACTTTTGAAATATTAGATTGATGATATTAGTATAGAGCAGGGTCCCCAAACCCTGGGATCCATGGCTCTTGGACCCGGGCCACCCAGCACAAGGTGAGATTTTATGTAATGCGATCGAATCATTCCAAAACCATCCTCCCCACCCCGCTCCGTGGAAGAGTTGTCTTCCATGAAACCGGTCCCTGGTGCCAAAAAATTTGGGCACCCCTGGTACAAAGCACAAAAAATCTCTTCGTAAGTAGAGCTATGACTTCAGAGATCTTTTTCTTCTTGCACCTGTTTGTGAAGAAAGTACTTAAGCAGTTACGGCTTCTTGGTTTAAGAAACCTGCGTACCGCTGGTGTTTCTGAATATAGATGGCCTAGTATTTAGAGTATATGTGAAAGGTGAGATGAGTCTGTTTTGTGAATATAGAGACTATCCTTTAACCTAGAGGCAAGGAACTGTGTCCAGTATTTAGGAATTAACTTGAAGTTGGCATCTAAGACTGGAGAGTCTCACTTTACCTCCTTCAGGTAATGTAAACTTGATGTTTCTTCCTTTCATCCTTTCTGGTTCTCAGTTTGCAAATACCTCTCTGCTCGTGACTTTGGAGAACTGTGGGGAAACTACTGTAGGATGTGCAGTTATTGTTCACAGACATCCCCTAATTTGGTAGAAAACCGATTGGAGGGCAAGTTAGAAGAGTTCTGTTGTGAAGATTGCATGTCCAAATATACAGCTCTGTTTTATCAGGTAAATATGCCTTTTGGCTCTCTGAATTTTGTAAGTTATTTTCTCTTTAAAGTGTGTTCAGATTATGTGAATAAAATTTTGTATTTAGAACTGGGTAAAATAAACGATGGGTTCCTGAAGCAAGATTCAAGTGATTATAAACTTGAACTCTTTGGGGTAAAGAATATAGAATTTCTGGAGTCTTTGTTGTTATTCAAGGGTATGTTCCTTTTAAGTTTTGCTTTCCTATAAGGAGTTTTTTCAACTGAGAACTTTACATAGGTAAGCTGCCTTAAGACTCTCATACAGAAGGTTACTCAGGAATTTGAAGTCAGACCTTGTTCTCATTTCATAGGCGAAATGACTATCACTGATCTCCTTTTTTAAAAAAAAAAATTACTTTTTTGAAAGGCTAACAATGAAAGCTACAGTTAATTGAACCACTAATACATGTCCAGTGCTTCATAAGTGTTTAATCCCCACCAGAATCCCAAGAGGTAGGAATATTATTGCCAGCTTATAAATAAAGAAAAAGAGTAAGTAACATGTCCTTAGAGAAGCTGGCAGATGAAGCTAGACAGCACCTGTAACACTCCAGTGAAGTCATCTGTTTGCTTGTCTCCCTGACCCCCAAGATAAAATCTTGAGGATGGGTATGTCATTTTCATAGTTAAATTAATATGACCACGACCTATCTTAGTGCCCCAGTCACCTCATTAGATATTTGTTGAATGAATCAAGTCTTTTGACTCCCAAGTCCATATTCTTCCTACTGCAGTATGCTGCCTCTTAACCTTTTAAAGACAGAACCTATTTTTAGATGTCTTCATTGGTAATTTTAGAAAACAGGACATCAAGTTTTATATTCTCTCAGTTGAGGGTATCTATATGAAACAATTAAGAATTTATATATATATATTTTTTCTTTTTTTAAAAGTGTATGTAATTGATTATGCTATTACAATTGTCCCAATTTTTCCCCCTTTGCCCCTCCTCCTCCCGGTTCCCCCATTCCCTCCAGCGATCCCCCCTTAGTTCATGTCCATGGGTTGTGCATGTAAGTTCTTTGGCT
The DNA here is from genome assembly GCA_007922815.1 of Macrotus californicus. Classification (NCBI taxonomy): domain Eukaryota; kingdom Metazoa; phylum Chordata; class Mammalia; order Chiroptera; family Phyllostomidae; genus Macrotus; species Macrotus californicus. The sequence goes on along the minus strand of VMDR010015668.1, from coordinate 13,935 downwards.
TCTCTATTGCCTTACACTGTTTTTAACCGGCCCCTGTATATTTTGTACCTACCCAATTATGCTTATTCCCTGTACCTTTTCCTCCATTTCCTCCCTTCCCCCTCCCAGCTGATAACCCTCCAAATGATCTCCATATCTATGATTCTATTCCTGTTCTAGTTTTTTTTTTTTTTAGATTCAGTTTTGCTGGTTGTGAGTTCTCATTTTAATGTTCGTAGGGTTTTTTTTTTAAAGATTTTTATTTATTTTTAAAGAGCCGGGAAGGGAGGGAGAAAGGGAGAGAAACATCAATGTGTGGTTGACTCTTTCATGTCCCCAACTGGGGACATGGTCTGTACCCCAGGCATGTGCCCTGACTGGGAATCGAACCAGCAACCCTTTGGTTCACAGGCCGGCTCTCAATCCACTGAGCCACACCAGCCAGGGCTAATGTTCATAGTTTTGAACTTCTTTTTCCTAAGTAAGTGCCTTTAACATTTCATATAATAAGGGCTTGGTGATGGTGAGGTCCTTTAGCTTTACTTTGTCTGGGAAGCACTTTATCTGTCCTTCCATTCTAAATGATAGCTTTGCTGGATAGAGTAATCTTGGTTGTAGGTCCTTGCTTTTTACCACATTGTATAGTTCTTGCCATTTCCTTTTTGCCTGCAAAATTTCTTTTGAGAAATCAGCTGATAGTTATGGGAACTCCTTTGTAGGTAACTCTCTGCCTTTCTCTTGCTGCTTTTAAGATTCTCTCTTTAACCTTTGACATTTTAATTATGATGTGTCTTGTTGTGGATCTCTTTGGGTACAACTTGTTTGGGATTTTCTGTGCTTTCTGGTCTTGTATGTCTATTTCCTTTGACAAATTAGGGAAGTTTTCTTTCACTATTTTTTCAAATAAGTTCAATTTCTTGCTCTTCCTCCTCTCCTGGCATCCCTGTGATTTGGATGTTGGCCCTTTTGGAGATGTCCTAGAGTCTTCTTAAACTCTCATCTTTTTTTAAATTCCTGTTTCTGCATATTGTTCTGGTTGAATGTTCATTTCTTCCTTATGTTCCAAATCACTGATTTGAATCCTGGCTTCCTTCCTTTCATTGTTGGTTTCCTGAGGATTTTTCTTGATTTCCCTTAGTAGTAGAGTCTTCATTTCTTCCCTTATGCTTTTGCTGTATTCAGTGAGATCTTTGAGCATTCTGACCACTAGTGTTTTGAACTCTGCATCTGATAGGTTGTCTATCTCCACATAACTTAGTTCTTTTTCTGGGGTTCTATTTTCTTCCTTCATTTGGGCCATATTTCTTTGTCTCCTGATTTTGGCAGCCTCCCTGTGTCTGTGTGCTAGGTAGAGCTGTGTTGATTCCCTTTCAGCACACTTGTTAACTCATATGGGGCGGAGCCTTGGGTATTTGCCAGGGTGGGGCAACCATGGCTCCATGTGTGTGTGTGCCCATGCACGTGTGGCCAAAGAGGGGACATTGTTGCTCTGTGTGTGTGGGAGAGGCTGAAGAGGGGACAGTGCTGCTGCTGGCTAACTTCTGGGGGCTTGCCTGGCCCTCACCCCCATGTCCAGTCATTTCACCCGCTTCTAGTATGCAATTGGTGCCCCTCCAGCTGCTGTCCTGGTTGTGGTTCCCAGGGTGGGTGGGTTTGTGAATGTACCAGCAGTTTCTTCTACCACCCCTACCCCCACTGGGTTTATAGCCAGAAGCTACGCTTCTTTATTTTCCCAGCACTAGAACCCTGGGCTGTGCAGTCTGGCCTGGGGCTGGGCTCGCTGCTCACAAGGTGTCCCCTGATTTTTATCCACCACACGTGAATGTCGGGCTGCCTGTCCTGCCAGCCACTGCCTCACCACGTCTCCACCTCTCCACCTCTCCGCCCCTGGCTGCCTGCCACCACACTAAGTCCTCACTGTCCCAACTCCCTGTCTCTACCCCCCACCCCCCCAGCCATCCATCTGGATGAACATGGCTTCTTTAAATCCTTGGTTGTCTGACTTCCATACAGTTCTGGGTGATTTGTTGGCAGTTCTGGGCGTTTTTTGTTTCTAATTTAGTTGTGTTCCTTCTTACGGTTGTGTAATGAGGTGAGGCATGTCTACCTATGCCTCCATCACGAGTGGGCCCAAGAATATATATTTTTAACCACAATATATATTTTTTATATTTCACTTGCAGTTTACATTTAATATTATTTTGAATCAGTTTCGGATGTCCGGCATAGTCATTAGACAATCATGTATTTTATAAATTGTTTGCCTGATATTTTAAGTACCTGTCTGGTACTATACAGAGTTATTACAGTATTATTGACTATATTCCCTATGTGGTACTTTACATCTCCGTGACTATTTTGTACTTCTTAATCCTTTTGCCTTTTTCACCCAGTCCTCCAACACCCCTCCCCTCTGGCTACCATCAGTCTGTTCTCTCTATTTATGTGTCTGTTTCAATTTTGTTCATTTATTCTGTTCTTTAGATTCCACGTATAAGTGAAATCATGATATTTGTCTTTCTCTGACTTATTTCACTTAGCATAATACTCTCTAGGTCCACGTATGCTGTCGCAAATGGTACAATTTCATTCCTTTTTATGGCTGAGTAATATTCCATTGTATGTATCTTCCACAGCTTTTTTATCCACTCATCTGTTGATGGGTACTTGGATTGCTTCGATGACTTGGCTATTGTAAATAATGCCATAATGAACATAGGGTGCATATATTCTTTCAAATTAGTATTTTGTGTTTCTTTGGATAAAAGCCCAGAAGTGGAATCACTGGGTCATAAGGCAGTTCCATTTGTAATTTTCTGAGGAACTTCTATACTGTTTTCCATTTGCATTCCCACCAACAGTGCACAAGGGTTCCCTTTCCTCCATATCCTCACCAACACGTGTTGTTTTATTGATGGTAGCCATTCCGACAGGTGTGAGGTGATATCTTACTCATGATTAGTGACATTGAGCATCTTTTTATAACTCTGTTGTCCATCTTTATGTCCTCTTTGGAGGTGTCTACTCAGGTTCTCTGTCCATTTTTAAATTGGATTGTTTGCTTTTCTGGTGTTGAGTTCTTTATAAATTTTGGATATTAACCCCTTATTGGATGTATCATTGGTAGAAATCATATTTTGTCATCTCAACTGACTCATAATGTTATCTTTTTATTATTTTATTGTTTTAAGCCTGTCCTCTCTTATGTTTCTTTCTCAGATGGCCAAGTGTGATGCTTGTAAACGACAGGGTAAGCTAAATGAGTCCCTAAAATGGCGAGGAAACGTCAAACATTTTTGTAATCTATTTTGTGTCTTGGAGTTTTGTCATCAGCAAACTACAAATGACCCTGATTCACAAAGTAAAGGTAAAATTAAACTTGGCTAATGGGATCTTTGTGTCAGTGCTAGGGTATAGTGTCAGCACACACAGTTGTAAACAATATAATAAAGACAAAATTCCACTGGATTCAGATAGCCTGAATTTTTTTCAATTTTCCTGTAAGAATTGTTAAAGATTGCCCTTGAGGGAAAATTAATCCTGAGGCTTTTTGCTATCATAATCAAACACCAAGAATAATAAATGTAGAAGCACTAATTTTATAGGAAAATTAGATTTGATTGCTTTTGATTGACTTTATCTGCGTATAAATAACCACACTAGGGATGGATGCTATTCAGTTAATAAACTAAAAATAAAAATAGAAAATTAGGGCAGGCAAAGGGAGAGGATATAAGTGTGTTAATATAGTTTCTGTGACTGGCGTAAGATTTGATTCAGAGCTTGTTTGTAGCCAAGGAAAAAAGAACAACACATTAATTATATCAGAAAATAAAGTAGACCAGTTCTTCATGGGTAGCAATGTTTTTCCTGGCTAAGAATAAAATAATTTTGCAAGTAGGACAGCTAATGTGGTCAAAATATCCATATGAATAGATAGATAGATGGCATGTTTTTAAAGTAGTTCCCTGAAGTAGGACTTCTCTGAGTTAGATTAAAACATTTGACATTATGTTCTCTGATCAAAGCCTGGAGTGCTGCTCAGCTGACAGAGTCCATGTGCTTTGGCTCCTTATAGTCTGGCTCTTCTTTGCCTTTGCAGTCTTATTAATCATCATCCAGATATGCCTTCTAGCTAATCTTGTTTGTTATTGTCCATTCCCTGAGATTAGTCAGGTGGGTGGTAGAATTTTCATTCTGTGATGTAGGTTTACAAAACTGGTGTTCTTATGTGGATGGACCAAAACTTACTTCCACTTATATCACCAACCTATTTATAAAAATTGTCATCTTAAATTTTTATTTGAAGCAACATAGGTGTAGAAGTTTTAATATTCATGAATGGAAAAGCCCAGCTAACCCTGAAGGCAATACCTTGTATTTTTACCTGTTAAATATCATTTGAAGTTTATAATTTTAGAGAACCAGCCTCTCTCTAAGTCCTAATGAACACTAATCTGACCAGTATCACCCAACCCAACATTAAATAGAGTTAGATATTTGCGGTGCTTATTGAAAATTTAGTTGTTATATGGTTTTTCTGTGTGTGTGTGTGTGACCCTTTTGTTTATACTAGGTCTTACCTTTTTATTTTAAGCAGTGAGTATTTCTAAGGCACCAGCTGCTTCAATGGAGCTCCCTTCTGCCAGGACAAATACAACACCAGTTATAACCTGTGTGGTGTCATTAGCAAAAGTATCTCCTGCCCAGTCCACAGGGAACACTAGCAGTGGTTTAAAAGGTATGACTTGGCATAAAGGCATTTGTTTAGACTGTGGAAATGAGGGTTGTCTAGTGTGTGTAGCTGTTATTGTAGCTGTTAGTGTTCACTGTTATTTACACTTTTATGAGGAAACATGTTCCTCTGTCCGGGAGGGAAGTGCGTAGCAAGCTGGGTGGAATGGATAGGGAAGGAAGTGTGGCATGTATGGTTTTTTTAAGAACCCAAATAATTTTAGTACAGCTGCCTTTACCACGAGAGATTCTAATACAGTAGGAGGGGATTGTAGCTCAGGAATCCTTACCTTCACCAAGAACTCCAGGTGATACTGAGGCTGAGTATTTTCGGACCATATTTGAGAAGTTTTGGGCTAGGCTCTAGATCACCTTAGTGAGAGGAAAGTAACTTCTTGGTTCCAGTGTTTACTTTGGTGTATTCTGTGGATAATAATGTATGTTTTAATTTATAACAGATGCAGTTACTACAGACGCAGCAAAGATCATCAAAGATGTGAGTTTCATTGTTAGTATTTGCCTGATAATGCCACTTTATTTTCGTTTTGGATACAGCCTTCTAATATATATCTGAGTGCACAGCCTGAAAACAGTGCAAAGTAAACAGATTTAAATCCCCACTTGATGTCTCAAATTTGAAATATTATAAAGCTCCCCAAATTAAAAAAACTTTGAGGAAATGCATAATTTCAAATCTGGCAGGCTGAAAGGGTCACAGCCTATGTCATTATTGTCTTATGTCAGCGTCACTTAGCAGGAAAACAAAATTCCCATCATTCTTTATCCATGTCACGTGACCTAATGTCTTAGGTCTTAGGTTAATGTTTTTGGTGACTGTGGGCTGCTCTCTTAACATTTGCTCTTGATACAATTCAAAATCATTTTTTATATCAAATAACTGTCATTCAGATTCATTAAGTGGTGGTGCTAGGTCTAAAAAGTGTGACTAGAATTTAATGAATTTGGAACAGAAGTTAAATGTGATAAAACTCTGTGCAGATTGATTGCTAGACTACTGTGGCGATATCTCATCCTATTAATTCAGGAGAGTGCATCCTGCAGAATACTAGAGATAATGTTGATAAAGCCCAAAGCATCAGTAAAGCAGGTATACCCTTTAGTTCACAAAATGATCTTATAACAAGGCAAGGATAATGGAATAAATGGATAAAACCCTGGCAGCACGGCTCTAAGGTCAGTGTTGACATAATGCACTCCTAAGGTCACGCTATCATCTGTACTAAGGCATGAAGTAGTTTTTTATAAAGCTATTATTTATTTATTTTTAGCGGGAGGGGAAGGGAGGGAGTGAGGGAGAGAAACATCAATCGGTTGCCTCTCGCACATCCCCTTTTGGCGACCTGGCCCGCAACCCAGGCATGTGTCCTGACTGGAATTGAACTGGTGACCTTTACATTTTCAGGACAACGCCCAATTCACTGAGCCACACCAGTCAGGGCATGAAGTATTTTTGATGATTTGAAAGGAGCTGACAAGTGAAACAAAAAGGTTTACTACCAGTCATAGCTGGTTTTCTAATTTTATTTTATTAAAAAATATTTTATTGTTTATGCTATTACAGTTGTCCCAATTTTTCCCTCTTTGCCCCTCTCCACCCAGCCTGTCCTGACTTTCCAGTTTTAAAGCCCATCAAGGTATTAAGGATATAAACATGAGCAGGCAAGCTATACCTGCTAACTGCAAAGCTATCAAAACATTTCAACTTTACCATCATTTAAAGAGGCTTTAACTTGGAAGACAACGTAACCCCTGCTAATAAAGAATGTGAAAGTGGTAAAGTGGTAAATTTGTACAAGGTTGATGAAATGGATGTTGAAATTTTGCTTGGTTTGATCCCCATGAATTAATAAAGGAAGCCTTGCTAGAATTAGAAAAATAAAGGTCCCGTAGAGTCAGATCTCTGATGGTGGCCGCAGGATTGGGGTGGTTGGCGAGTGGGCAGTCGAGGCTGTGGTGGTGAAGGGATGGAAAAGGCAGCCCTCCTGGCAGGGCTGTGGGAGCAGGAGGGGCCACATACTGCATAGTATTGTGGGCTATTGCATTCCGGGCCTCCTGGCTGCATGCCTGCCCAGGGGCTGGGGCTGTGGCTCTGGCCGCCAGGTGTAGACTCTAAAGCACTTGTAGTCTTTTGAAGTGCTCTGACATCTCCGAAGTAGTGCTGTGTAAACTGAAGTGTTTGGTAATCGTGGAAACATACAGTGGGCTTGGAAACCTAACCGAAGCTTTTAGTAAATCTTACAGCATTTTGACATTTCCAAAGTCAATGTCAGGGGGCTGCTCCCATGGCTGCCTGATTGGGAGCACATGGTGATTCCTTTTGTCAGGGTGATCCCCTCTGTGCCATGCCAACTCCTCTAGAAGAAATGGCTTTTGTAGAGGAGAAAACCCACAGCCTTAAGGTTAATTCCAAAGATAGTCCTTGAAATTCCGTGAACTCTTGAGCTCAAAATGATAAAATTGAGGAACCAAACAAGGTTCAGAAAAGGAATAAGGAAAGACTTTGAGACCAAGGCTCTGTGATGATCTATCGGAAGGGCTGCCCAGGGTATTCTGGGAAGTTCCATGCCAAAAAGGAAGAGAGATACTGCCACTAGGGCAAAACCAAACACAGGAGAGTGTTCCAACTGCAGGGAAGGACCAGCCAAAAGTGTCACTGTCTCTGCTTCTCGGAAAGAGAAAGAGCCCCAGAGGTCAGAGTGAAGGGAAAAAAGGCTGTGCTGGCGAGGAGCAGCTTCTGTGACACGAGAGTGGTGATGTGCCCTCGGAGAAACCCAGCAAGGAGCCACTTGGTGATGGACAGTTACTGACGCACGCTCTCCACCCGCAGAGTTTTTGGATGGCCGACTCTCATTTAGAGAGCCAAAAGCCTGGAGACAGAGCACACCTCTTCAGGAAGTGACCGGCCCAACATGGATGAGCTCTCCACGGTCACTTTCTCCCAGGAGGAGCCCATCTCACTGAAACTTTCTTTTGTTTTTTTAAATTATAGTTTATTGATAATGTTATTACAGTTGTCCTAATTTCCCCCCCTTAGTCACCTTCCACCCAGCACTCCTCCTTCCCTCAGGCAGTGCCCACACCCTTGTTCATGTCCATGATCATGCATGTAAGTTCTTTGGCTACTCCATTTTCTATACTATACTTCACATCCCCATAGCTATTCTGTAACCACCTATTTGTACTTAATCCCCTCACCTCCTCACCCATTCCCCACGCCCCGCTGCCATCTTGCACCATCAAAACGCTCTCCATGTCCATGATTTGGTCTCTTCTTCTGTTGGCTTAGTTTCCTTTTAGATTCATTTGTTGATAGGTATGCATTTATTGCCATTTATTGTTCATAATTTTGCTCTTCTTTTTCTTAAATAAATCCCTTTAACATTTCATATAATAATGGCTTGGTGATCATAAACTCCTTTAGTTTTTTACCTTGTCTGGAGAGCTCTTCACCTGCCCTTTGATTCTAAATGATAGCTTTGCTGGGTAGCGCAATCTCGGCTGTAGGCCCCTGCTTTTCATGACTTTGTATGTTTCTTGCCAGTCTCCCTAGCCTGCAACATTTCTTTTGAGAAATCAGCTGACAGTCTCATGGGAACTCCCCTGTAGGTAACTAACTTATTTTCTCTTGCTGCTTTCAAGATTCTCTAACGTTTAGCTAAAATTTTAATTATGATGTGTCTCAGAGTGGGCATCCACTTTGCATTCATTTTGCTTGGGACTCTCTGTGCTTCCTGGACTTGCTTGTCTATTTCCTTCACCAAATTAGGGAAGTTTTCTTTCATTCTTTTTTCAAATAGAGTTCTGATTTCTTGCTCTTTCTCTTCTCCTAGTGCCCCTATGACGCAAATGTTGGAATGCTCAAAGTTGTCCCAGAGGCTGCTTTCACTATCCTCATTTTTTTGGATTCTTTTTTCTTATTCTAATTGGTTGTTTTTTGTTTCCTTATATTCCAAATCACTGATTTGATTCTTGGCTTCATCCACTCTATTGTTGTTTCCATTTAAATTGTTCTTTATTTCAATTAGTGTATCCTTTGTTTCTGACTGGATCTTTTTTATGCTGTTGAGGTCCTCACTAAGTTCCTTGAGTATCCTTATAACCAGTGTTTGGAACTCTGCATCTGATAGATTACTTATCTCTATTTCATTTGGTTCTTTTTCTGGAATTTGATCTGTTGTTTCATTTGTGCTGTATGATTCCTTGTCCCCTCATTTTGGCAGCCTCACCATGTTTGTTTCTGTGCTATTATTCCCTGTTTTGGTAGCATGGCCTAATGTAGTAGGTGTCCTGTAGGGTCTAGTGGCACAGGTGCACCCGTTGTGTGGGCTGAGTACCCCCTCCTCTTGTAGTTGAACCTTGATTGCTGTTGGCAGGTCAATGCGAGGGATTTACTCAGGCCAGTCAGCTACAAGGACTGGCTGTTACCACTTACCACCAACCTTGGCCCTCCGTGGAGAATCAGCTGTGTAGGGACAGAGTGGTGGTGCTTCGATGTGGTATGTAGCTGTTCACTGTGTGTGCAGGCTCTGCATTTCGCAGGAGGTGCAGGCCAAGGTCAGCTCCCACCTGTGTTCTCCCTGGGGTCACCCTCCATGAGCTGTAAAGCAATCTGAGATGGCTGCTACTTGTGCTGGGCTTGGAGATTCCCAGGTGAAGCCAAGCTGGCTGCTGCTAGTGCTAGGCCTGGAGCCACTTAGCAAGAGGTACAGGGGCTAGGGGCTCACTGAGGTTGGCTGTTGCTTATTTGAGAGGATTTAGGAAGTTGTGAAGCCTGAGCCAAGACCAGCCATTCATATGGAAAAATCACTGTTAACAGCTTGGTGGGCCCATAAATTGGGTGGGATGCAGTCTCAGGCATCTCCAGGGTAGGGCAAAATGGTGTTAGCCAGGTTAATGGAGTCTCAGATATGGCACCTGCCTGCCGGCTCTGTGGCTTATGGGGGGAGAGTTCAGAAAAGGGACAGTGGCCTCTGCCCACCCTTCTATTGGGAGAAAGCTGTCCCCTAGCTCTCTCGCCTTGACGCCAGATACTTCAGTACCTCCCTGTATGCCACTGGTCCCTTTCAAGCTGCTACTCCACTTGTTGGAACTCAGAGGGAGTGAGTCTGAGTAAGTCAGTCTGTGTTCCTTAAGAGGAACTGCTTGGACTCAGTAAGTTTCTTCCACCAACTTAATCCCCACTGGTTTTTGCAGCCAGAAGTTATGGGGATTTATCTTCCAGGCACTGCAGCCCTGGGCTGAAGGGCCTGTTGTGGGTGTTGGACTCCTCGCTCCCAGGATATCCCTCCTGAATTTTTGTTCACTACACCTGGATGTGGGACCAGCTCATTCTGTGAGTCTTTTCCTCTTATCAATCTGGATGGATGTGTTTCTTTAATTCTATTGTTCTCAGACTTCCATTCAACTCGATTTTTGACAGTTCTGAGGATGGTGGTTCTATATTTTAATTGTAATTTTGGTGTGGTTGTGCAAGGAGGCTAGCCATGTCTGCCTATGCCGCCATCTTGACTGGAAGTTAAACTTTCAGCAGTTCCAGAGTCTTCTGCCTTCCCTATCGACTATGTCATGTACCTGGATATTTGAACAGTAGTCCTTGGTGTGACTATGCCAGCTATTGGACCAACAGTCCCAGCCTTCTAGCTATCCCTCCATGGACAGCAACAGCAGTGACACATTGCCAGCCGGGAGCAGCAGCCTAGGCCTCCTGAACAAGTGTTCTCTCAGCTCTACAGGGAGCTCCCAAAACACCTCTAGAGATCTGGAGGTGACAGAGGAAAGCAGATCCCAGAATTCTCACTCATTTTTTCTCTAGGAGCTTAGAATAAGAGCAGGTAAAGGAGAAAAGAACATTCTAGGAGGCGACACCACCCCATTCTTGTGAAGGACGTGTATCTACAGCCCTGCCAAAGAGCTGTTGGAGCCAAACCTAGAAGAGGGTTTCATGGATTCCCTTTGGCACTTGGACATGCTCTATTCCAAGTTGTCTTTCAAAGGGACCTTTAGCAAGTTAAGAAAAATTTATAGCAGCCCCTTCCCTAAGGATTTCAGGGCTGCATTTCTGATTTCTGTGACCTCAGGACAAAGTTCTCAGTTTATTCATCCTCTCATGAAAACTCTGTACAGTCACTGCAGATGAACTCACTGAAGCATCTTTACTCCTTCTCTTGCCCAGTCCCCGGCTCACTTTCTGCCAGCACCAACGTTGGCTTTTCAGCTGCCCTCCACCCCCCGACTTTCTTGGTTTTGTTCTTGTGTTCCTCTCTCTGTTTCCTTGAGGTCTTCTACTCATATAGGACAAGTCTCGCAAGTCTGTGTTTGGGCTCTGTTTTCTTGGTGTGATCCAAGGAACCACACCTCACGCCAAAGCCGATTGTCTTGTGACCACCAAGATGAGTTCTGAATCCAAACACAAAGATGACGTCTGGTGCGGTCTTACACATTTTAGCTAGTTTTTCCTACATTTCTGTCTCAGGTACTGTTGCTTCACCAAGATGAGGGACATCGATGACCATTTGTTTCCGCTGAAGTAGTCGATTGGTCATGAACTTTTTGGTCCAGACAGTTACTGTGTCGTTCATGATGGCATGAGAGTCACACCATTTACTTAGTTTTAATTCTCCTTTTAGTTGTTGAAATCTAACAATAGGATTTCTCTGCTTTTGGAACTGAAGAATTTAGAGTTCCTAAAAATTTAGTTGCTCTTACTCAGCCCATCTAGAGATGTCATTTGTGAAATTCTTCACAAGCTGTTTCTTTCAGCTTTATTATATAAGTGGGGGGGGGATAGGTGCTTTGTGACTTCTTACGGCCAATGATGTGTCTCAGAACATTTGTTTTCCATCTTGGAAGCAACAAAAGAAGGAAGGAGAGAAGGAAGGAAAAAGAAAAACAAAGGTAGCAGGAAGACAGTCCTAGCAATTAGCCTGGGCCTTGAGTACATCGCCAACAATGAAATGACTGACATAGGCTTTTGACCTTCTTTCAGCAACAGTGCTATTTTTGAAAAAGATCTGGATGTGGGTTGCTATTCCATGGTGGCAAGGCAAAAGGTGGGCAGTGTTCTGCATGTCAGAAATCCACAATGAGCCCTGGCTGGGTAGCTCAGTTGGTTAGAGTGTCGTCTCAGAATGCCAAGGTTGCAGATTCAGTCCCTGGTCAGGGCCCACACAAGAATCAACCAGGGAATGCATTCATAAGTGAAACAACAGATCAGTGTTTCTCACTCTCCCCTTCCCCCCCTCCCCTCCCCTCCCCTAAAATCAATAAATTAAAAATTTTGAAAATCCATAATGAAAGGGGGCAGGGGAGGTAGAAGAGGGAAAGGGGGGATGAGTGGTGATAGAACGAGACTTGACTTGGGGTGGTGAGCGCACAGTACAGTGCACAGATGATGCGCTGTAGAATTTTATACCTGAAAAGTATGCAGTTTTATTAACCAGTGTCACCACAATAAATTCCATAAACAGTAGAAGAAAGAGAGAGAGAAAGTAAAAACCACATTAGATTCATTCTTTAGCAGAAGTCTTTCAGAGAATCAGACTGTCTTTCATTGTAATGTGGAAAGACAGCTTGTCCTAATTTGCTACCACTTAACTCTCCCGTTATTCATGTTGTTGGAGGCTGATACTGATACCTCCTATTAATGACTTTCAGGAAGTGAACCACATTAGAACTGTCATTAAGTTAGCTTTGTAGTTACTTGTATATTATATACTGTACATTAAATCATATTTTAAAATCACATTAAATTATATTTTACTAAATCATTGGTATAGAATTAATAATTTTGTTACTACATAACTAAAGTATTATGTTTTATATTAATAAGTATTATTAATATATATTATGAAAATATTCTATATTGGTTAAAGATTTAAGTACTCTTCCATCCTCTGAAAATATGGGGCAGTTAGTCTTGAATTGTGTTAGTTTTGAATTATTCAGGGTTTTCAGGAACATATCTGTCATATTAAATGTGACTGCCCTGTGTATGTTGGGGCAAAAGTAGGTTTACAGTTGTTCATATGGAAAAATAATATAATAATAAATAATAATACAAGAATAAACTCTGTGCCTCATGTACTCACAACTGTAAACTTCCTTTTGCCCTGCCCTATATGTTTTCCTGTGTGGAGTCCTTCTGTAACGCACTTTAACCAGTCATTTAAACTATGTTACAGAGTAGCTCTAAAATCTTCAGTTTGGTGTAAGAAAGTATAATAATAACAAATAGTGTAGTACTCTGATTTTTTAAAAATGACAGTTTTAGAGTTTTTTCTTTGTTTCTCTGGGACTTTAGTGTGAATCTCCTTCAAGTTATTTAAATGGTCTTAAATTTGGGGGAATGGTAAGATATAGGAGTGTACAAAGAAGGAAATCTGCAGAGATCAGCAATTTTTTATATAAAGGTCTAGATAGGAGATATTTCGAGCTTTTCAGGCCACACGGTCTCTGTCGCAACCCTTTACCTCTGCCGTTGCAGGGCAGTAAGTGGCTGTGTTCCAAGAATGTCAGGACACAGGGCTTTGTCTTGGGTTCTGCTGCATCCCCAGGGCTTAGTACAGTGCCTGGCTTATAGTAAACATTCAGTAGATATTAACTAAGGGAAAAAACATGTTTTAAATACATTCTCCCACCCTGTTGCTTGTCCTTCAACTTTGTGTTATAAAGACCTTTGTTCACACAAATAATTTAACGTAGTCAAACGTGTCTATCCTTTTCTGCTTTGTTTTTAACTCTTGTGTTTTATTTAAGAATAATTCCTTCTTGTTCTGGTCATTTGAAATTCTCCAGTGATTTAAAGTTAATATTTTTCATGTTGAGGTCATTACTTGATGTGGAATATATTTTTGCATATGGTCTGAGGTTGGATCTAATTTTTCTGAATAGTCAGTTTTCCTAATCAGCAAAGATTGTTTTCATTGTACTTACTCTAGGCAGAGTAATTTTAAAAGTCAGTAAATGGAACTCATACTGATGAGAAGAATTAGGAATTAGTGTTGATTTTTCATAGTCACTTTTTTTTTAATTGGATTCACATTTTCAGAGGAATTATATTGCTCTTGTATATGTCACCTTTCAATTGATAGCAATTACTGTCAATGATAAGATACTAAAAAAAAAATCTCTTTGTTTTCTGAATTTGTTTCTTGCTAGGGAAGTACACAGACGGGTGCCATGAAACTTCTTTCTTCCCAGCCC
>VMDR010015667.1:0-22034 GCA_007922815.1 Macrotus californicus | reverse complement strand
TCCCTTAGAGTTTTATCTTTTAAGCATTATCAAATTGATTTCTTTCAACTATGCCCATGCTAATATCTTCAGTGGCACTGAATATTTAATATCATAATGAATATTTAAGGAAAAATGCTGAATGCTTCATGTTTCAGTGGGAGTTTTAATTTGGAAAAAATGTGCAGTCCCATAGCGCCCTCTTGTGTCATGGAACCATAACGCCATGGGGACTTTTCCTTACACAAGCCATTCTGAAAGCCCATTCAACTTTTATTGCCTTTTAATTTAACAGGATCAATTAGGTGTGATAATTTTCTTCAGATCATTTTGTGTCTAGTTGTTCCACAGGGAAGGCATGTTTACTTGATAGTTTCTATGAATGTGTACGGGTGGGATGTGAATACCAGTCTTGCAGGTAGAAGCAACGGTCTGGAGGTTGGGGACACTGTTAGGGCTGTGGAAATGGTTGAGAGCCAGCACTCAGGCTGAAGCAGAGAAGAAAACGAATGTGGATGAAGGGTGGGGGAGGTGATGTCTACAGGAATTGACATTCGAATGTTTTAATAGAGAGTGAGGCCAAAGAATACAAGTGTTTCCCAGAGAACACACTGAATTCGGTTGCAGTTTGTTGGGAAAATGGAAATAAGCTATTGATTAAAGATTAACTGTATCAGGAAATGTACACACAGGATTTGATTGAATACACCCACAAGACTTTGGAAAAATATTATCATAATATTTTTCTTTCTAATTTAGGAAGTTGACTACTTCAGGGGAGTGACTTAAAATATTTATACTTAAAATATTTTAAACAGATTACTGCTTTGGAGTAAGAATGAAAACATCTTAGACTTTTTTCAGAACGGGCACTCAGAGACAAATTATTGAAGCAAACACTTGCTGTTAGAGGTCCTTGCTACTGCTTGTGGCTCGTGTGTCGTCCGTCAGTGATGCTCAGCTTTAATCAGTGAGAGCGTCTGAAACTTGTAAGTCCTAAGGACTTTTGGAAAAGTTTTAATTTTGTTGCTGCCAACAACTTGTCAGCACTTGTTTGCTTATCATTTCAGAACGTTTTTAATGGATTAGTGAAGTTGGACAGTTTGTTTGCTTTTAGATGACTTTAGGGGAAGAGTTTTAAACTGTTTATATTAAGACGGCACTTAGGGCCCTTTCGAGTTATTCTTGCATTGAATGATAGTTCTTTGAAAGTATTTTTGTGAAGAACTCTTTATAATTCATTTTTTTCTTATAAGCTGATGTGCAAAGTTGAATTTTTGTAGAGAAGAAAGTATCTAGAATTTTATTTCTTTGCAAGTGTTGTTCATCAAAGAATATTTATTGTACATTTCCTCTGTAACCATCATTCTGCTAGTTTTGTATGATGTATGATTTGAGCATTTAAGGTCTACCAAGCAACTTCCTAGCAATATTGACATTCCTAGAATTGTGTCAGAATTCATCACGGGCTTAAATAATGTTTGATATCAAGACTTATCCAATAGAAATCTATCCTTGAAGTCGGACGTTTGGAGATACAGAATGCTAGGCAGTCTGAGGCTGGTGAACCATCACCTGGGCATAGGCAGGCCTTATCCATGAGATGGACATTGTCCACTGGGGTTGAGATTCTCCACTCAGCCCTGTGGCAGAAAGTCCAGGGCAAACACTGCAGTCTAGGCTTGGTCACAGAAAGGCTTTTCGCTTTACTTCCAGCTCAGCTCCCGTTCCCAAAGCTCAGCACTTTTGTCTGTCCCATTCTTCATACAGACCTGGTCATCTGCAGTTTCAGAAGTGTCAGGAGCAAGTCACAGCTATCCTGATGATGGTCAAAGGGAGGACAAATGAGTGCATGTGGTAAGAGGTTAGGTGGAGTTTGCTTGCCCAAACCCAAGTCCATGGTGCAGAAGAAGCAGGATGGGTGCAGAAGGTTCCTAGAAAGAGAATGGACCTAATAGTCTGGGAAGTTGGGAAAGTTCTTTTTCTTTCCCTTTTTAATACTTCCCTTTCTGATTCTTTCATCTTTTAAATTTGTAAAGATGGAGAATGTCCTTATTTTTAGGAACAATCTCTTAAATGCTTTTCCCAGTATATAATCGTTAAAGCCCTTAACACATACCCACATTGGTGATGGAGTGCCACCGCGTAAAGATTCCTAATATTGACTATCTCAATGTAAATGTCACCAGGGCTTGAGAAAGAAAATGAGAGTTTGGGGAAGAAGATAAAGATTTGTAGCCATGCTTTTTTTGTTCGTGATTATATTACTCTTTCCTGCTTTAATATTAAAAGGTTAAAGGCAAAAAACAATAGTAATTATTGAGTGTCTACATGAAACAATCCTCAGCATTATTTCTAATTCATTAAAGAAATGTGGTGTACTTTAAATTAACATACACACATTCTTCTAAGAACCCAGTTATATATTTCATCGTGCAAAGGAGATTCAGTATTCATGTTTTCCCATGAGGAGAACTGGACCTTTCGGGGTTCTAGTTGTGTATTTCCTCTCCCCTCCTCTCCTCTGCATCAATGGCAATGTTTCTGCCATAATGTCAAGCTTCGTGGCGTGGATGGAGCTCCCAGTGGGGCCTCGTCATAGAGTTTTTCCATGACCCTGTGACACTGACCATAGCCTTCCCACCACTTTCCCAGCAGTATTGGTATTCAGGAAATGGTTGTGCAGATGTCTGATTGTTGTTGGGCTTAAGGAATTTGACTTGTGGAATTTTTGGCGCAGTTCCGCAGTCACCCATTGACTGTGACCTGTCATTTGAAATTGTTTCCTCATCACTGAATGGCTGGTGAGCTCTGGCTCCAAATGTGAACGCTTTCATTCCCTCAATTATTTGCAGCCTTGTTTGGAAATAGAAATCTCAAGGCCCCAGATGACAGAAAGAAACAGCTGATCCAGTGTCAAGTCCTGACCGTGGCTTCCCGCCCTGCTGCTTCTTTGGCTAGTGGTGCATACAATCCCGGGCTTGAATGGTGCCAAGGGGCTTTAGACTGGGGAAGTGAGCTCAGGGATCCCTTCCTGCCCCATAACCATATGTTGCTACAGGTAGAATCCTGCTTTGTGGTAAGCATCATGTTATACTACTGGCTGGTTCCTCATCCATCCACCAACTTTTATTGAACTCAAAGTTTGTGCCAAATGCTGTGAATGAATAAAACATTGCCCTGCCTTTGAGGTATTTGCTTCTAAGAGGTGGAAGCCCAACAGCACAGTCTGTCGAATTGATATCACCTGTTGAGTTTGTTCTGCTTTCTAGTGAAGGAACCCGAGCACACGTGCATGGCTCCACCCATACAGTCTCTGCCTGTGACTGATGCTGATGATCCTCTGGTGACACTTTGGCTTCTGCATCAGGTCATTGTAAAGATCGGTGGTCATAGTGTTTTAAATGTGAAAAATTAAACATTTGACTACAACATGATGATCCCATGCTGACCATTGAAACAGGCATAAAATGACCTTTGATTGTGAGACTTATGTTGACTGCTTATTCTAGATATCCTTTGCATTAACTTCAGTTTTTGATGCTGGTATTTATATTGTCCTCCAAAGTCAGGGGCTTCACAGTATTTCAACTTCAGCCATCCTTGTAGCTTATTTGGATTTGGATTTGGATTTCTGACTTAATTAGGAAGAAGGTTATAGTCGTGCATTTGACTTCCATCATGAACTGGTTTCCATAATCATTTTAAGAGCAAGGGAAATAATTGAGTATTATAAAAGAACCTGTTTTTCCCCATATTTTATGGATTTTTTGAAAGTGTGTCCTTGGTTTAGATAAAATATTAGGCAAAGTTTTTAAGTTTCTCCATGCATGAAAATCTATTTCATGCCCAATTTAGAACGCTAATTTTGATGCCAAGATTATTCTCCATGGCTGTATTCTTTCATTTTTATAGATGATGGCATTGTGTCCTTCCTCCTCAGGTTCTGAATTGCCCCGTTTGAGGATACTGTGGTGGTCTCTTCTGTTGTTGGTGCATGACTTTTCTTTTTTGATTAGTGCAATGCATTGTGCTGACGTTCAAGAATCAGGCTGTGAAATGCCGTTGCATGAAAACTATGCAATATTTTACGAGCTTCCTTCTCCTTTCCTCCATTTTAAATTTTCATTGCTGTGATAACACTGGTTGTGGGCACGAGTTATGTGGCCGCTGGTGGACCTTGCCTTTAGCACATATCATGGGAAATAGATGACTAAGGGGTCCTATAGCTCAGCTATTTTGCTGGTGCACATTCTGCCTTGAGCTCCAGCATAAGGGCTTTCACAGTCATGGTATTGCATATTACAGCTGCAGAGTCTGGCGTAGAAACTACTGGCACCGTTCACCTTTGCACACTTGTCCAGCTCTTTGCTCTTCCTTTAACCCCAGTGGAGATTTGCTAAAAGCTCAGAGGAGTAATTTGGCCCACACAGCGCACATGCTATTTGGCAGCTAATTGAATAGCTGTTTGAATGCTTATCCTGTCTATTTGCTCTGCTCCAGTGCCCACAGTAACCTCGACAGGGTACAGGACATTAGATTATTCATGTGGACTTATGTCTGAACAAAAGATTTAAAAAGTTAAAAAAATATGTGGGAGACGGCAAGAACCATGTTGCTAAAGGCGTCATTTCCTTTTTAGCTCTTTAATTTCAAAACTCTTGGGATACACGGATTGCTTAAGCATTCCAGTGACATTTGGGAAAGAATGCGTTCTTGTGGTGAAAGCAAAGACTGGAAATTTAAATTGCTGCATTCTGTTCCCAGGAGCATGCGAGAGTCACCCGGTGACATGTGACGAGCCAGCTAAAGCATTGGAATCCCAATTGCCCTATCTGTGAAATGGACATAAAAGGGACTAACTTCATGTTGGTGAATTGTTTAATATTTTGCTGGGAACCAGCTTGCTCTAGTGACCTAGAAAAAAAAAAAAATGGAGTCTAATTCAGGCTGACCTCATTTCTATTTTTGGCTTTAGAGCTGACTCAATGAGAAACTTGTAGAAATCAGCTAATCTGGCTCTTGGCCTCCATGCATTCCATGATTAAGATGAGAATTATAAAATCTTATCTGCGCTGGATCTCCTAATGATACTGCCAATATTAACCAAGTCCTAAAAATATTCCACCAAATGCATTAGAAAGCTCTTGTGTTGACGTGCCTTTCACATTTCCTTCCTATCTCATGTTAGGTTATTTGGGGATTCACAATTCAATGTTCATTAATTGTTTTAGCCAGCTGTTTGCAGTTCAGTTCAATTCTATTCTGGGTGGAGTTTTCCCACATCTGAATACAAGGGAAGAAGTTGATATGATAAGAGGTGCCATATATTGCTGTCGTCAGTATTTTCTGCAGTTGTATCTCATTGTTATTCTTTTAGATGAATAATGAGTATATTTAAAGCAGTGCTACATTTGATCAAGTCTTGCTCTGAGACTGTTTTTCTTTCCCAGCTGTCACAGGCCTCAGGGGGAAGGAGCCAGCATTGTGTCAAATGTAGGCTGAGGGCTCTGGCATTAACAGCATCTCCTCTTTCTGGTAGATTGCCTGGATGCTGATGGTCCAAAGGGGTGTACCAAACTGTACGGCTTAATTTTATTTAATCCATTTGCTATTTTATCATATCCTCTAGAGCTCGAAATAATCTCCTCTGTGTTTTTGCACATGCTGTTTCTGGGCTCCTGACTTACCCTTCTCATTAAAACCTCCACACCGTGGCCCAGTGGTTGGAGTCCCAAGTTCAGAACCAGGATGACTTTGAAAGTTCTTGCTCTGTGTCCTTTCACATTTGCAACCATGAAAATCTTTTCAGGAACTGCTGGTAATGTGCTATTTGGGGGTAAACGTGTGTGTTATATAATGTATAGTTTGTGAGTTTATTTTTTACTTTGAACTAATAATAGCAGTGAGAAAAGTACTGGGTGCCAAGAAGTCCTGCCTGGATTCTCCAAAGGGCCCTCTGCTTTTAAAAATCAGCTAATCAACAGTGGTCACTTAATCTGTCCACTTTGTACTGGAAGATTGCATTAAAGTCCTCCTACTGTAAAGGAAATGGGATGTCTTGATTTCTTGTCATCATTAGGGGTGATTTATATTGGCAATCTAGATATGGGTCTTCCTCAAATAGTGCTGATGCCGAAAGAAAAAGTTGTGTTTCCAGGATCAGACGTTAACTCCAGGTTCCTCCATCTTCTTGTCCCAGTTGTATTTCTTCTTGATGGTTTCTTGTGCTCACGTGGCCTAGATGCCCATCCTCATCACTGGCAGCCGACATCCAGCCTGAATTCCCTCTCCCTCCTCTTCACAGTTATTTTGCATTCCTCCTTCAAGGGCCAAATTAAGGCTCCAGAACCCCACAAAGTCTTTCTGATCATCCTTTTTTCTTTTGGGATGTATTTTAGCCAAGTGTGTGTATAAAAATAATAATTATTATTTATTAATAATAATAATTATTATTTTAAAAATAATGTTCCCTATTTCTTTTTGCTCCACAACAGCAGAGACCATAATTAAAGTTTGATCCAACCTTTGCAAAAAAAAATCCCACTTTTTAAAGACACTTATGAAAGCCCGTCATCAGGCTGTTGATGGCGCAGAGAAGTCTCAGACTGCAGCTCACACTGTGAGCCCTGCATACACAGCTCCTAAAGGTATCTAAGGGAAAAAATGATTTATGGTCTGCTCACAAAGTCTTGGTGCTGGGCCTACTGATACCAAGAAGATCTTACTAATTAAATCAGATTTTGATCAATTTGGTGAGAAGAAATCCCCAACTATCCATTATTTACCTAACAGATCATTTAGCATTTAGAATATAGTACATAGAAAGCATTGTGCTGGCCATCACATTTCCATCTGCAAGTAGTTTTACAAGTCGTAGAGAAGAGCCACGTGAACTAGGAATTCGTTCAGCACCTGTTTTCAGACACTCACTGTAATCTCATCTCGTGCAGTATTGGATGATGCTTACAGAGGCTGACTGCTGATTTGTTTCCTTGATTTCTTTCAACCTGCCTTTTTTCTGACATCCTCTGCAGGGCGAAAGAGGCCTCCCAGGGTTACAAGGTGTCATTGGATTTCCAGGAATGCAAGGCCCTGAGGGGCCACAGGGACCACCTGGACAGAAGGTAAGCTTGATTGGGTGATAGGGGTTGTGAGGGTGTAGATTTGAGATGACCTATATTCTTGTTATAACAGTGGTCATAATGGTTTTTCTGTTTTGTTCTAGGGTGACACTGGGGAACCAGGACTGCCAGGAACAAAAGGGACAAGGGTGAGTATAATTGTCACTTAAATTGGTAATGACTGTGGATGGGGTATGATATAGCAATGCTTCTCAAGTGAGGGCTCTTTATACCCTCTAAACAGTCCTGAGGGGGCTTCCTTCCCTTCCCCTCCTTTTTCTTTGTCCCTTCCCCCCCCCACCTGTCTTCCTCAGGGCTAAGACAGTGCTTGTGGTGGGCCTAGGGACTTAAAGTGAGCCATAGCTCACTGTTCTTGACCTCTAGTGCTTGCAGCTGGCGCTGTGCATAAGTGGGGCTGCATCCTGTGACTTCTGTCCTCCTATTTTTACTTCCTTAGGGATTCCTGTAGACATATTAGAATTTTGGGGAGAGGGTATGATGGAAATGTGTCTTCATTTTAATGTGAAAAGTGATGGTATTTCCAGAGCGAAACTTGCTCTCCTTTCTTCACACTCTTTACTTTCTTTGCTACTCCCATTCCTGGGAAATGCAGAAATGAAGACCTTTGACCACAGTCTCGAAAGCAGAAGATAGAAAGGCACTGTAAAATGAAAAGGTTATAAGGGGACTGCAGCAGTGACCTGCAGGTATATTTGTGCTTGGGGCAGAACAGAGAGGAAATAATCTTACAACTCTCTGGGATGCAGAAGACTTGGATTTTGACTAGAAATAATTTAAATAATATGATTCACTACCCCCCCCCCCCCCCCGCCCCAACAACAAACTGATTTATCCCAAGCATTCTTCTTCCCTTCTGTTTGGGATTTTAATGTAAATTTTATATATATTCATCTAGAAATTACAAATAATGAAATGAGTGCAGAGTTATATATTGTGCATGGGCAGCCTTGATTTCAGAAGGAATTAATAGTCAGCTTTAGATACTGAATTGGTTCTGAAACCCTGGGTGATCTGCCTCCCTGGGCTGGACCCTCAGCTGCCTCCACGGCACAATGCTGTCTGCTTAGTGTGAGATTCTGAATGCCAGCCATCAGGGCAGACACCCTTAGTGGACACAGTGGGAGGAAAAGAGGCTCCCAGTGCTCATGGAAACATTTTCATTCCCATCCTTATAGGGACCGCCAGGAGTTTCGGGCTACCCTGGAAACCCAGGACTTCCGGTATGTATATAAAATTCACCTGGCCCTGGCTGGGTGGATTAGTTGGTTGGAGTGTCACCCTGTACACCAAAAGGTTGTGGGTTCAATTCCTAGTCAGGGCATATAGCTGGATTGAGGCTTTGATCCCCGATCCAGGCACATACGGGAGACAACCAGTTGGTGTTTCTCACATCAATGTTTCTCTGTCTCTCTGTCACTTCTTCTCTCTCTAAAATCAATAAACATATCCTTGGGTAAGGATTAATATAAATAAGTAAATAGATAGATAGATAAGTAAATAAATAAGTAGATAGATAAGTAAATAAGTAAATAAATAAAATGCACCTGCTTCTTTATATGAGCCATTTGACTTGAGTGATGATAGCATCAAGTGATTTTTTATTTTGTCTACTTGTTCACTGTATTAATTGCAGGGTATTCCTGGACAAGATGGCCCACCCGGTCCCCCAGGTATCCCAGGATGCAATGGGACAAAGGTAAATTTAGAAGCGAGACCTGTCCCCCTTCGTGCACATCCACCTGACTTTGTGTGTTGAGAAGTTAGGCAGAGTTGTTCTGTGGACACTGGTTTGGTGCTGTGATTGCGAAGTTGCTCATCCTAAAGCTTTCTTCATTTTATAGGAAATACAGTTTTTCTGTATTTAATGTTCAAGAATGGCATAATTGTGCCTTTGTTTTTTTGTACAACTTTACCCTAAACACTGCTTTAAACACTGTATTTCTTACCTATAAGCTACTACTAAATCAAACAAGAAAATGCTATTATTAATTTTGTCCCTATTAATTATATTCTCAAATACACTTCTTCTATTGTGAGGTAGCATTCAACAACATAGACTGTAACAAACAAATTTTTAGGAAATGAGATTAACCAACAAATGAGGTATCCCTGATGGGTAGGACATAGTAATTGATGGGGTGTCTGGAGTGATGTCTCATTTGCCTTGCCCGGTACCTGTGAATGACTGTCTGCTATCCCCTCAGGGTGAGAGAGGGCCTCTGGGACCTCCCGGTCTGCCTGGATTCACTGGAAATCCTGTGAGTATGAGGTTGTTGAACTCAGAATTTGGTTCTTTGGCTATAATTTTTCTCTTCTCATTCCCTTTTCTTTCTTTTCCTCTTTTTTTTTACACTTGTAATCCTAGTGATGTTTTGAGAGAAACAAAACTAATAACAACCTTTTCTTTTTAAGGGACCACCTGGGTTACCAGGAATGAAGGTACATTATTTTATTTTATTGGATTCATTACAGAAGTCCATTTAAAACAGGTGCTGTAAAAAGAAATTTACTTTAAATCACTTTGGTGGGCCGATTACCTATTAACACACTTGTCTAAACTCTGTTACATTAAAAAGGTATCTAAGTCATATACACAACTTAAATATTAGAATCTAAAGTTTAGACGCTGGGTAAAGTTTCTTAATAGGGAATAGACAGTGACAGGAGGCATGGTACGATGGTAAATCTAACAGATGTGCGTCCAGTTCAGGTCAGTCACCTGCATAGACATTGCAGTGATGCTCCTTCTTCAGAGCCATCGGACGGATGCACGTACAGTGCCACCAAAAGGGACTCAAATTGGCATCATAACTAATCTATATGGTTTACCTTAAATAACCCTTTTTTCATGTTGCCTATAATCTGCAGTCACTCTTAACAAATTCCATAATTATGGCAGGGAAATCCCCAGTTGCCTTAGGTTAGATCCTCGGTGTTATGGCCTCTTCATTCAAAGCCAGTCCATGGGCCTTCTCAGCTTCATTTTCCCAGTATGTCAGGGTGGGGCCTAGGACCTTCTGTGCATGGAGAGGAAAGAAGCCCTGAGTCCCTCCCTGCCATGGCACCCAATTCCATCCTGCTGTTATTCAAGGAGACTTTCTTCATCTATCCTCAGGGGTGCCTAGAAAAAGGCCTGGTGGATATATGTTGCTGACCACCTGGCTATTGCCTTCTTGCCCATAGAGCAGGGTGTCCCATGGGCGCTCTGCTCCCGGGCACGTTATTCTTGCTCACCCACACCCAGCCTGTTGTTCCATAGGCACCCCTGGCCAACTTCCAAAGCAGACCTTGCTGCTTCCCTCCTAAACTTGTCTCTGTGTACTTAGCTAATTAGGGCAAGGATACCACCTAGGCACCCAGCCAGGAACCCAGGAGGCATTCACAGTGGCCGCAGATTCTTCATCTGTGTTTGCTCAGAGGATAAAAGTGGCAGCAAGGCCATTCTAGAACTTGGCCCCGTGCCGCTGCCCCAGCGTTCATCAGTATGAACTGGAGAGCGGAGAGGAGAACTCAGCTCCTGAGGAATTCCTCAAATTTTACAGAAATTAACCTTTTAAAGTCTTTCTCAGGCAGGTCTTGGTGGCTCTTACCGATCTGACCTTGAAATGAGCGCTCCCGGTGCTCTGTAACGGTTCAGCGGGTGGGGCGTCTGGGCAGTTGGAGCAGCCCTGTGAGACAGATGCTTCCAGTGTTTCAACAACTCCCCTCGAGACAGCCATGTGTCTGCATGAAGTCGAGTGTTCCTGTGTCCCTGTGTTTAAGGACACCTAAGCAATGGTGTCCTCAGGAGAGCCCGTGCTTTAGTCAGGGTCCTGCACACACAACCAATGGAGTATGTGTGTGTATGTGCATGTGATTGTATATGTGCTTATCGATGTATGCACATACATAAACGTGTAATGACAGGTAGATAAATAGAATGAGAAAGTTCATAATTTGCAGGGCAGGACGGCATGCTGGAGGCCCGGGGAAGAGCTGATGTTACAGTTCTAATTTAAAGACTGTTGTAGGCAAACTTCTCTCTTTTTCTTGGGAATTCGTCCTTTTTTCTCCTAAGGCTTTCACCTGATTGGTTGAGGCCCACCCCAATTATGGAGGCTAATCTGCTTTACTCAAAGTCTTCTGATTTAAATGTTAATGTTATCGTAAGAATAGCTACACAGAGATACCCACACTAGTACTTAAGCAAATATCTGGGCACCTTGGCCCAACCAAGTTAACATGTGAAATTTACCATCATCTCCTACTTTTATAAAAATGCTCATCTTGAAATGCCTTTCTTGAAATATAGTTCTTGATTTATGAGAACAGCCTGTGATCCTGCAGTCTTTCAACCAGGGGCTGGGTCCTGGTCTAATATTTCCTGTTGTCTGTGTGGGATAGTCACATGGAAGTGCCATAGATCCTGTCACTTACTGTCTAGACATTCAGCCCTGGTTGCAGCTGAGTTGACTGCAGCACTGAATGCTGGTCATTAAGATAGAACATGAATGGGGGAGATGGCCAATCTACATATTTCAAGCTTAGAGAGAATCCAAACCCCAGACTTGGGCTAGTTCCATACTAGTAATGTATGCCTAATATTTGATGGGTTTTAAATTTCCGTACATAAATATCAGTATTTGTGACTTTGTCTTACTTTTCATCCCATAGGGAGATCCTGGTGAAATAATCGGCCATGTGCCTGGGATGCTGTTGAAAGGTGAAAGGGGATTTCCTGGACACCCAGGACCACCAGTAAGCATTTGCTAAACAACTATAATCATATGCTGAGTCTCCTCCTGGTTTGCATTTTAATTCTTTCCTTTGTCAATACATTCTAGGGTATGCCAGGATCGCCTGGGATACAGGGTCCCACTGGCCCTCCAGGATTTACTGGACCACCAGTAAGTTGGGGGTGGGGGGGCTATTTCTCTGAGGCAGTCATTCAAAGAACAACTATGTTAAGGTGTGAAAATAAATAAAATTTAATAAAAACTTTACATCTCCCTTAATTTGGATTGGGAGAATGAATTTCTTCCTTATGAAAATATTTATTCCCAGAGCTGTGAGAACAGGATAGTAATAGTACTGCATGCCAAGACATCCCCTCAAAACAGATAAAACCTTAATTTTGAGGGGCTGGGTGGCTGCCAGTGATCCATGGCCTGAAGAGGCCGAGTTCAACATGAATAAGGCAGGCTCAGCCCTGGAGGTGGACTTGTAGAGAAATAATCATACCAGAGAGTCTGTTCTGTTGGGAGCTATGGACACAGACCAGGTGGTGGCATAGAAGCCGCACTGTCCTGTAAAGACTTTGCAAACTGAGCACCCAGAGTGACATCTCAGGAGGCTCTGCACTGTCACTGGCCTCCTTCACAGCTGATAACTCTCAAAAGAAGGAGGGCATCATCTGCGCACACACATATTTTTGCGATCACGAGAGAGTTAATATTAACAAGACTTAATTGTGGAATGCCATGTTTACCAGGAATGAATAATGCACTTGACTTTGTTATTCTTACACTAGCCTGCCTGCGATTTTCAGGCTTATCCTTTTAAATTGACTCTTTTTGAGAGTGGGTAAAATTCAGCTACTCCTCATATCCATTCCTGCAAATGTAACCTCTTTTACAATATGTTCTTGTATATAAATGAACTCATTTTTATGAGTAAAGAATGACTAGTAACAGATGGTTACATAAAGAATGATTATTTTTTAAATGATTATAGAAAGCATTCTGAAATTTTGTGGCAAACACAAGTTTTTTTGACTTCACCAAAGTCTCCTTGCTTGAAGAAATCGTTCAGCTTTTTAAGATAAAAAATTATATTCAAGCTGGACACATGTCATTTCCAAACTGGAAACTCTAGCCTCATAGAGAGCTTGGCTGGTGATTTCATTCACTGTCTTTTAGCCTAGCATGATCGTAGATTAGCAGATTCCACAGGGCAATGCCAAAGGTTTCTGAAGTATTTATATCCCTGCTAATAATCATACAGGACTAGTTTCTGGTTTCCTAAGAGTTTTACAGTTCTAGAGCACAGGAAAAAAATTAAATGTTTAACAAATAAATTATCATGTTAACCATAGTATCTTAATACGGTTTCTGTACAAAGAAGCAATTAAGCTTACCAGTGTTGTGATTTGTATTTTAAAATGCTTTGTCTTATAGGGTCCACCAGGCCCTCCTGGCCCTCCAGGTGAAAAGGTAAATATTTTTTCATTTGTTTTTCTTTGGCATTAGTATAAGACTGTCATGAAATTGCTGTATGTCATTCTTTAAGGCTCTGTTAAAACCTTTTGAACCACTGGAGGTAGAAGAGGGTGTAGTGGGGATAAATGGTAATGGAGAAATAAAAATGAAAATGAAAACAGACTTTTGGAAAACTGTAACTTCTTTATCTCTACATTTAAAATGTCTATCCACCTATTCATCTATTCAGCCATCTATCTGACTTATCAACTGGCTGATCGATTGATCTCTCCATTCATTGATCTTTTTTTCTACCTCCCAACCCCGTAGTCATTACTTTTCCCTTTGTGTTTTTAAAGCAGGAGTTTAAAAACCTAAAATTAAAAAAAGGTTTTTATAGAATTCTTTTTTAATAATACTTTAAAAATTTTTTATATACACTAAATATGTGATCACAACTTTCTTGAAAATCTTAAGGTAGTTGTGGGATGAAGCTGTTGCCTTAAATCTGTTGTCATACTACATTTTCTTATTGCATTTGTTAGATGATTTTGAGCAAAGTAGACAACTCTAATAATGGAAGTCTAATTTTCACTCAACAGGGGCAAATGGGCTTAAGTTTTCAAGGACCAAAAGGTGACAAGGTGAGTACACATTGCTTTGTTTAAAATCATAGTTCTGGGCTTCTGGCCAAGATGGAGGCATAGGTAGACACACTTTGCCTCCTTACATGACCAAAAGAAGGATAACAACCAATTTAAAAACAAAAAACAACCAGAACTGCCAGAAAATCAAACTGTATGGAAGTCTGACAACCCAGGAGTTAAAGAAGAAACGTTCATCCAGACTCATAGGAAGGGTGGTACAGGAAACTGGGGAGATGAGGATGTGCAACAAGGCTGTGGCTGATGGACGCGGGCAGGCGAGGTGGTGGCTGTTAGACTGAGATGTCCCACATTTGAGTGCAGATGAGCCGGGAGGAACAAATGGGGAGTGGGACAGACCATGCAACCCAGGGTTTCAGCATGGTAAACTAAAGCCTCAAACCTCTGACTGAAAAAATCTGTGGGGGTTGCGGTGGCAGGAGAAACTCCCAGTCTCACAAGAGAGTCTATTGGAGGGGCCCACAGGATCCCAGAATGTACATAAGCCCACCCACCTGGGAATCAGCACCTAAAAGGGCACAATCCACTTTTGAAAGTGAGAGAAGTGACTGAAAGCGGGGTGAGAGCCAAGCAAGTGGCATTGTTCCCTCTCTGACTCCCCCACATACAGCGCCACAATGCAGCAACGTAGGTTGCCCCACCTGGCAAATACCTAAGGCTCCACCCCTTACAATATAACAGGTGTGCCGAGGCAAAGAAATATGCCTTCTCCCTTATTATATCCCTTATTATATGAAATGTTAAAGACACTTATCTAAGAAGAAGAAGAAGATCGAAACTATGAATAGTAAATGACAACAAACTCACAATTATTAAGAATTGAACCTAAAAAATACAAAAACGAAAACAAACTAAGCAAATAACTAGAACAGGAACAGAATCACAGAAATGGAGATCACATGGAGGGTTATCAGTGGGGAGAGGGTTGGGAGAGAATGGGGAAAAAAGGTGTAGGGAATAGGAAGCACAATTGGTAGGCACCAAATAGGGGGAGGTTAAGAATAGTATAGGAAATGGAGAAGCCAAAGAACTTATATGTACAGCCCATGGACATAAACTTAGCTGGGGTGGTGGCGGGTAGGAATGCTGGAGGGGGCAATGCATGGTAGAGGGGAGTAAAGGGGAAAAAAAATGTGGGAGAACTGTAATAGCATAATTAATAAAATGTACTTAGAAAAATTGCCCCGCTGGTGTGGCTCAGTAGATTGAGTGCTAGCCTGGGAACCAAAGGATCGCTGGTTCAATTCCACCCTAGGTAGGGCAACATGCCTGGGTTGCGGGCCAGGTCCCTGGTGTGGGGCATGCAAGAGGCAACCACATATTGATGTTTCTCTCCCTCTTTTTAGCTCCCTCCCTTCCCCTCTCTAAAAATAAATAAAATCTTTAAAATATATATATATATACGTATATATATACACAAATATATGTATGTACATATATATATATTCCCTTAAATAAGATAAAATCATGGTTCTAAACATGATAGAGTTTCTGCCCCTGGACCTATGCTGGGCCCTTATACCATAGTTAGTCTTCTCTGCACGTTCTTGAGTTTATTAGTGTTGTTTTTAAAAATGCAAAGCTAAAATTTACTGAAGGGCTCTGTGTGTGATCTGACCAGCAGAGAAACAATGAGGCCATTAGTTCCAGTTTTATGTATATAGAGTTCAATCAAAATGTTCTCAGGCAGTGAGAAAACCAGACCTCCACTGTATTATAAAAGAACCCAGTTTAGAACTTGACTGCCAAGGCAGAGGTCATCATGTCAAATTTGGGAGGAAATGGGCCACAGAGACAGGGAGGACAGATCAGAGCAGGCAACCTCCTCTTGGGAAGGAGGGCGACCAGCGTGGGTCCCTGATTATCTGGTGGTCTCCCCAGCATTTCCCTGAATCATACCAGTGAAATGGGCTCTGGCCAAATAGGGATTCTTTGAATTACAGCAGCGCCTGCCCCAAGGCCAAGGCTCTTTTGGGGGGTGGTGAAGCCATTGAGGACAATAGCCACCAAAAAGCTCCAAGTCAACCAGGGTCTGGGCAGGTGTGGACGGAACAGTTGGCCTCTGCTTTCTTTCTGCCCTAAATTTTGGCCCAGTCATTTCATAAACCTCACAAAAGTAACCCTGCAATTCATGCAGTTGAGTTTTTTAGACCTCACTCTTTGTGCTGTATCTGGGACTCATTGTACTCCCAGTAGTATCCAGCAGTTAGGATGCCCAAGGAGGACAGTTCTGGATGGTTCTTGTATTGTTGGTTTACCCAAAGATAGGCTCTGTTAGGCAGCTTGTCTCATCCAGGCTGTCAAAATACATCTGGACAGTATATATTGCATGTGCTTGTATATTATGTGCCCAAGTATGTACACATACACTGTTTGGATGTGTATGCATGGTTTATATACACATGCATTCACAGACATGTCCTATAGATGATCAGGTTCCATTGTTATTACTTGAGACAGTGGCTTTCCTGATTCCTGAGAAAGGAAAGTCTCCTCCTGGCTTTATATGCTAATTGTGCCGTCTTCCTAGTGAAACAGTGTTCTGCTGGGGCAAGGATAGATTAGAAAAGAGCATAACACTTTCAAAATAGATGTTTTATTTTAGGCCCCCCTCTGCATTTTCTTCTCTCAATAATTATTTTCTGCCTAACTAGTTTCTAATTTTTGCATGAACAGGGTGATCAAGGGGTCAGTGGACCTCCAGGAGTACCAGGACAAGCTCAAGTTCAAGAAAAAGGAGACTATGCCACTAAAGGAGAGAAGGTACGAAACAACTTTGTCCACTGAATGCTATCTTGCTAATTTTGGACAAATTCCAAGGGGTAAAGAGAAACCATATGAAAATTCAGTTTGTTCAGCTGCATTCACCCCCAACCTGAAAAACAGATTTGTGGACTATCCATCATATAAAATATGAGCATCTGACAGCAGAGGCAGCTGGTACTGGGTAGGAGCAAAACTGATTTGAGGCTGACTCACCTAAGTGAAGGCTTCTGAAATGCACCCCGGTTGAGGATAGGCTGGATCAGCAGAAGGGAGAACCACTGAAGGTAGAAGTACATTACAGTTGCTATGATCATCTCCCTTAAATTCATAACCCAGTTGTTGTGAGTACTTGAGTACTGGAGACCAATGTGAATCTCTTTGTTAATGTATCAGAAAAAGGTTCTTTTTTCCTTTTATATGTTCGGTGTCATGTATAAAAGTGATATAGCTGTTAGTACTGATATCTCCCTCTCTCTTTCTCTAAAATTTTTTTAGGGTCAAAAAGGTGAACCTGGATTTCAGGTAAGTACTGTATTCTTGTTTATCATTATTATTTTGTGTGAAAGATCACAGTGTATTGGATTTAAGTTACAAGCTTATTTCATCTTGAATGTAATATTTACTTAATTTAATATTTTACTTAAATATACGAATGAATCTAACTCTTTCTCTCATTTTTTTAAGGGAATGCCAGGGTTTGGAGAGAAAGGTGAACCTGGAAAACCAGGACCTCGAGTAAGTGCTTTTAAAAGTCCTTTTATTCTTTACTGTAAAATTGTTTTCCTTTCATTCCTAGAATCACAGTTTCAGGGACACAAAAGAATGGAAGAGACTGGTAGGGATTTCCTGGTTGCTCTTTTTCCTCTCCTGAAGGGCTTTTCTGAAGCCCCTAGGAGTAGAAATGAGGAGAGTTGTCACCATTAGAAAAAATTCCCAGGAGGTGAGGCCCTTTGTTATTCACAAACTCCAGGATAGCCTGGCCAGGATGGGGTGCTCTTTGAAGAGCTGCCCACTTTCTGGTTTCTCACTGACAGCCACTGTCCCCTTGTTCAGAGCCCTTGGTGCCCTTTGTCGCCACCTTCCTAGGCCAGCTTGGACCTCCGCCCAGATCGCAGATGTAGAGATGCTCAGATACTTCTCACCCCTGAATCCTGTGAAGGGAGACCCATGCAGCTTCTGTAGCCTGAGCATTTTCACTTCCTCCCCTGAAATAATGCAGGGAAACCTCCGCTAAAATCAGTTATCTGGTGTTTGCTCTGCTGGCAAATGCAATGGGTACCTTAGGAGATTTGGAACTAATCAGGCTCCATTTTTTAAAAATTGAAAGGTCCTCTTCTATTTTCACAGAGATTTCCTATGAAAAATGACATATGAACTTGTATTTGAATCAGAGCCTTGGTATTATAGTATGATTATTTCTGAAGTACTAATGGTTAAATCTTCATTGTATAGGGAAAACCTGGAAAAGATGGTGAAAAAGGAGAAAAGGGGGGTCCAGTAAGTATTTTTCTGTGATCCTTTTAAAAGCAAACTGTTGCCTTCACTAGCTTACGATTGTTGTTGCTTCTCCTTCTAGGGGATTCCCGGTGACATGGGGTTGCCAGGACTCCCGGGCCGAGAGGGTTTAAAGGTAAATGGTGGCGCTATTGTGAGTTTTTCCTTCATTGTGTAGGTCAACTCAGAAGGTTTTACTAGAATAAAGGACTAAAGACTCCTAGAAATTACAATTATTTATATTCCACATGAGCAAAAACACAACTTAGTGGTTTTATTTGTGTGCATAAATTTTTTCTCTTTTTTAAAAATATGTTTTGTTGATTATGCTATTACAGTTGTCCCATTTTTCCCCCCTTTATTCTCTTCTGCTTTGCACACCCCTTCCTACCCTCATTCTCCCCCCTTAGGTCATGTCCATGGGTTGTACATATAAGTTCTTTGGCTTCTATATTTCCTATACTATTCTTAACCTCCCCCTGTCTATCTTCTACCTACCATTTATGCTTCTTATTCCCTGTACCTTTTCCCCCTCTCTCCCCACTCAGTCCCCTGATGATAATCCTCCATGTGATCTCCATTTCTGTGATTCTGTTCCTATTCTAGTTGTTTGTTTAGTTTTTTGGGGACTTTTTAGGTTCAGTTGTTGATAGTTGTGAGTTTTGTCATTTTACTCTTCATAGTTTTTGATCTTCTTTTCCTTAGATAAGTTCCTTTGACATTTCATATACTAAGGGCTTGGTGATGATGAACTCCTTTAACTTGACCTAATCTGGGAAGTACTTTATCTGTCCTTCTGTTCTAAATGATAGCTTTGCTGGATAGAGTATTTTTGGCTGGAGGTCCTTGCCTTTCATTTCTTTGAATACTTCTTTCCAGCCCCTTCTTGCCTGTAAGGTTTCTTTTGAGAAATCAGCTGATAGTCTTATAGGAACTCCTTTGTAGGTAGCTTTCTCCTTTCTCTTGCTGCTTTTAGATTCTTCCCTTATCTTTCATCTTGGGTAATGTAATTGTGATGTGTCTTAGTGTGTGTGTCCTTGGATCCAACTTCTTTGGGACTCTCTGAGCTTCCTGGACTTGCAGGTCTATTTCCTTCACCAGATTGGGGAAGTTTTCCTTCATTATTTGTTCAAATAAGTTTTCCATTTCTTGCTCCTCTTCTTCTCCTTCTGGCACCCCTATGATTTGGATGTTGGAACATTTAAAGTTGTCCTGGAGGGTCCTAAGCCTCTCCTCATATTTTTGAATTCTTGTTTTCTTCATCCTGTTCTAGTTGAATGTTTATTTCTTCCTTCTGCTCCAAACCATTGATTTGAGTGCTAGTTTCCTTCCCATCACTGTTGGTTCCCTATGCATTTTCCTTTAATTCATTTTTCATAGCCTTCACTCTTTCCTCTATTTTGCAACAATACTCAGCCATTTCCGAGAGCATCCTGGTTACCAGTGTTTTGAATTGTGCATCTGATAGGTTGGCTATCTCTTCATGGCTTAGTTGTATTGTTTCTGGAGATTTGATCTGTTCTTTCATTTGGGCCATGGTTTGTTTGTTTTTCTCTCTCCACTTTCCCGTTATGTAGTAAGGGACGGAGCCTTAGGTATTTGCCGGGCAGGGCAACCCATGTTGTTGCGTTATGGTGCTGTATGTGGAGAGGGGTCCAAGAGGGAACAGTGCCACTTGCTGGGCTCTTCGCCAGCTTTTAGTCACTTCCCCTGCTACCCACAAGCAAATTATACCCTTCTGGTGCTGATTCCCAGGTGGGTGGTTTTGTGTACGTTCTAGGACCCTGTGGATCTCTCCAACAGACTTTCTTGTGAGGCTGTGAGTTTCTCCTGCTGCCACAACCCCCCTCAGGATTTCTCAATGGGAGCTTTTGAGGCTTTATTTCCCAGCACTGGAACTCTGGGTTGCATGGTCTGTCTCGCTCCCCAGTTGTTCCTCCCAGTTTATCTGCACACGAATGTGAGATTGCCAGTCCCACCATCTGCCTTCCTTGCTCCAAGTCCTCTCCGCCCTAACTGCCCGTCTCCGCCCCTCCTACCTTCTGGATGAGTGTTTCTTCTTTAACTCCTTGGTTGTTAGACTTCCATACAGTTTGATTTTCTGGCAGTTCCGGTTGTTTTTTGTTTTTACATTTGTTGTTGTCTGTCTTTTGGTTGTGCGAGGAGGCACAGTGTGTCTACCTACGCCTCCATCTTGGCTGGAAGTCCTTTGTGTGCATAATTTTTTTTTAATAAAATGTTTCATTCAAATTTTTAAGTCTTAATTTGGTAGTAGATTAATTTTTTCCTGATTATTAACCACCAGAATATGCAGGAGGATATTGTGAAGAAAAGAAACCTTATCCAATTTTTCTCTTACCCAGAGTTAACAATTTTCCTATGTGCATACATATACTTGTGTTTTGAAAAAAATGATATTGCATCATACATCCTGCCCTTTTGCTTAATGATATAATGTAGCTATATTTCCATGTCTATAAATGTAGTTATACGTAAACACTGTTAATGTCCATGCCTGTTACTGCATGGTATTTAGGCCACTTCCACATTTTTATGATTGCTGGTATTTTTGTCCATTTCTCTGATCATTTCCTTGTTATAAGTTCATAAAAATGTAATGTTGAGGTCAACTTTTAGACTCGTTTCTGGAAGCTTTTGCCATGTACCCCAGATTGCTCCCAGAAAAACACTTCTGTCAGTTCAGGGCCCATTCATTTGGCAACTGCTGGTTATCAAACTTTAAAAAATACTTGTCAGTTTGATAGAAAAAACCCATTGTCTTATTGTTTTCTTTTAATCATGAAATTAGGTATTGTACATTTCTACTAAAATAAGAAATAAAGTTGACCTTTGAATAGCTTGGGTTTGCAATGCATGAGTATACTTACAAGTGGATTTTTGTTGGTTAAAATACATACAGAACTGTAAAAGTGTTTTCTCTTCCTTATGATTTTCTTAATAGCGTTTTCTTTTCTCTAGATTATATTTTAACAATATACTATTTAATACATGTCACATACAAAATATGTGTTAATCAACTATTTATGTTATTGGTAAGGCTTCCGTTCAACTGTAGGCTATTAGTAGGTAAGTTTTCGGGGAGTCAGAGTAATACATGGGGTTTTGACTGTGTGGGGTTGGCGCCCTTAATCCCTGCATTGTTCAGGGGTTGGCTGTCATTTTGAAATATTGATCTCCAACAGTGAGTGCTCAGCTAGAGAGAGGACCTCAAGGTTTGTTTACTAAAGCCAGGGACAATCAAATCTTTTACTAAGACTTATTTTTTGATAAAGTAAAATCTTTTAGAATTTGAAAGGTAAATATGTTTAGAATATATGAACTATTTTTTAAATTTCACAGATATTTCTAAATTTCTCCTCATATTTATGAAAAACCAAAACATCCAATTCTGGTTTAATACCTAAGTTTAATGCATTAGTTTAAAAGGAAAAAAACGTACATTTTTCGAATAATGGCGTCTCTTAAGACTTTTAAAAGTATTGTGATACTTATATAAGAACAACATGTAAAAGGATTAATTTCTTTGGGTTTTTCATCTAATATGGGTTAAATTAAGCCTCAGAGTGATCAGAATTTATCCACCAATGTTTTCAAGTAATGCTAGATTTTAAGGGGAAAGAAAAAGCCATAAATAACCTTTATTATGACTTCCAGTGCACATTTAAACATTCTTACACCTAAAAACTTCAAATAAAATGATTTTTAAAAAAGATTTTATTACTTTATTGTTGTTCAATTTTGGTTGTCTGCATTTTCCCTCCAGCCCCCCCCCACCCCCCAACCCTAGC
>VMDR010015666.1:0-22036 GCA_007922815.1 Macrotus californicus | reverse complement strand
CTCCTGACCGTGCAGCGGGTTAAATGCACGGAGGTGCTCTGTGCGGACACAGAAGACGCCGCGTGTCGGGGTGAAACTTCGTTCTTCACAGAGACCCGCCTGCTCGCTTCTCACAGGGCCCTCTCGGTAGCCGGCGTTCGCTCCCGCACCGATGGAATGCTCAGGAAGCAAATTCTTGCAGAGCAGAACGTGCGTTCCCTCCTGGCCTTTGGTCTGCAGTTTAAATGCTGTGGCAAACGGTGTTGAATGCCGATCTGCCCACCCGCGGGCAGCCCTGTTACACCTGGACTTGTGCCCGGGCTCATGTGCCACACTCGGGAGCACGAGCTATAATTTGTGCTTTTAAAACCCGCCCCACAGCAAACCTCGGCCTGGGAACGGGCAACGGTGACTTCAGCCCCCATCGCATGGCCGCGACACATACTTCCAGTTTCCTAAGCATTT
This sequence comes from Macrotus californicus, assembly GCA_007922815.1. Taxonomy (NCBI): domain Eukaryota; kingdom Metazoa; phylum Chordata; class Mammalia; order Chiroptera; family Phyllostomidae; genus Macrotus; species Macrotus californicus. The sequence goes on along the minus strand of VMDR010015666.1, from coordinate 21,592 downwards.
CCTCGTCCACTGGCATCAATCAATGGGTGCTTAAAGCCAAACTGTTTCCTCTTCATTTTCTTGCCTTGTTATCCCAATTAGCATGGAACGACACCACTTGAACTTGAGTTATGATCGGTGTCAAGGAACAATTGGCCAGCTCTTGTGCCTTCCCTTCCCTCTTCTCTCCTCCTTCCAAACTGTAGACTCTGGTTGAGCAATTCCTAAGGACCCTTTTTACAGGACAGGAAAGGGGATCTTACCAAAGGAGACCAGAGTGATTCTGAAGGGTCTCAGAGCCACGACGCAGGGCGTGCTGTCCACGCCGATGCCAGAGTCGGTGTGTTCCAGGGCCACTGGGAACAGTGACCTGAACTTGTGAGGAGAAAGCTTTGAACCTCAGGGTTGAAAATGGAGTGACTCTTGTCTCTCGAAGACCCTGAGGACATTCGAGCAGGCACCTCACTGTGAGTGCTCCAGGTGTCATGGACTTTATTGGGGGCAAGTTCAGCTTTGAAGAGTCCTCCCCTCCCGTGGACCCTGCACTCCCCTCTGTCTCAGAGACAGACGAGTGACATTCATAGTCTGCCACGGGTCTGCCCCCACCAGTGGCTGTGGGAAGCATGCGCTCCTGGGACCCTCTGGCATTGTCTCAGTTTCTGCATCTGCTGACTCTCCCCTGGGTGGGGTGTGGTGGGGAAGGTGGGGCGCTTCGGCAAAGGAGAACCCGCTCTCTCCTCCAGAAATCCGGGGAGGTCACGTATCTGCCTTTTCTACCTTCTCTGTTTCTGAGTTGTTACGAGACACGTTCCCTCTCCCATGGCACTAACTTCTCTTTGCTTCTTGAACTTTCCTGCCGTCTCCTTGGGATAAAGAATGACTTCTTGCACACAAGCCTGGCCTAGATTTACACACAAGAGCTGAGCTATCCAAACAGCCACAGCAACGAAAACGGGCCTTGCGTCCTCTCCAGGAAAGATGACGGAAAATACTCGCTGGCAAATGAAAACCTGCTGCTTTCCAGCACGTTCCAAGCTCGTCTAATTTCCACCTACTGACAACTTTGTGAACGTAGTGTAGACAGTCAATTATTCTCCCCAGAAAGGACTTCACGTTTGAAGGCAGATGACATGTTCTGTTTTTGTAATAATCAGTATTGTGACTGATATTATAAGCAAAAATGTCACATTTCTTAGACATCCCCACTGTCCATGTGACTCCCAGGTTTTAGCATTTAGGACAGCCCACACTTCTCCCCTCCTCCGCTCCCTTTGTCATCTCCGATGCTGCGTCTGGGACTTAAACAGTCACATCTAAACTGTCATCGATTTTAAAGAGTCTGGACATTCTTGCTTACTCTCCCTGAAAGGAAACTGAAGCCCAAGGGCACACAGCCTTAGGCAGCCTTCAGGTGCTGGGGTCTCCATCGAGTCACCATACCACTAAGAAGCCTTTCCCAAGGTCACCTCCCCTCGTCGCCTCCTCTCACCGCTGACTCCTCACCTTGGCCTTGGAGAGCCCCTTGGGGTGCACCGTGGTCCAGGGATCAGAGGGCAGTCACGTGGACCCATGTTTTGTCCTTATTTCTGAGTTGATTGCTCCAGTTTTGCATGGGAAGAAACCAAAGCTCCATGAAGTAGCGTCTTGCCCAAACCCACACCACGGAGACAGGACAGGACTGGCACCCACACCCACGCATCTCGCCGGCCCCACAGGGCCACAGCGTGTCTGGAGGCCGTTCGTGGCGGGACTACATTTTACCCCTTTGAAGCCCAGAGCCTGGAGAGCAGGGCTTGCTCAGTGGACTGTCACTGGGTGACGGTGAGGCACTGTGAGGCAAAGACCACAGTGTCCACGTGATGGTGTCCCAGTCCTGCACAGCGGGATGGGAACTCAGGAGCCCACCGTGGCAATGCCAGTAGACATGATGCGCAGCCCCCAGACCTGCTCGGCTTTCGCCGTGAGCAAAGGGTGCCAGAAAGATGCCTGGGGATGCTCGGACCTATTTGAGTTAAACAGCTGAGCAGAAGCAGGTTTACAGCTACCGGTGTGAAAATAACGGAATTATTAATTCATAAGAATCCAAGAAGAAAGTCTGTGTTTTGTGAACACACAACTGCGAACCTGCTTTTGCCTGATCTCACACGCCAGAGCTCTGAGCCCTGACTCTTCACCACTACTGCCTGAAGTGCGCCCCGAGCACCCCAAGTCGAAGCACGTTTGTCAGTGCCTGCTCCCTACAGAGTAAAGAAACGATGATTAACATCGTCCGACAACATTCTCTTCTCCAAACCGAAAAGCTCTCCCCACCCCTATTTTCCTCACGACAGATGAGGGACCGCATTCACCCTATTTTCCAAGCCCTCAGCCATGCGGTGGCCCCTCTGTGCACTCACTGCACAGCCGTGCCCTTCAAGTTGGGAGACTAGATCTGGGCGTGACATTACAATGGTGGCCCAGCACGTGCCCGGTGTCATTTAAAATCGCCTCCATGTTAACATGTGACAATCCTTTCCCCCTCTTTCCATAACACCGTTTCGTTAACTGACTCAGACCCTATTGCTGGCCAGGAGCACACTCTAGATTTTTCTCAGGGATGAGTATGTTGGATGCGTCTGTCTCTTGACCCTTAATTACTACGCTAGTGGTCATTTGACACCCACGCCTGCATTGCATGGCTTCCTGTCTACTGTGGACAACCACCAAGCAGCCTGGACCAAGCCATTTCCTTTTCCTTTTGGAATGCACGTCCAGCTGCGCCAGATCGCACGTGCAAAGGGTCGCTGTGGCAAGTGTGGTGAGCCTGGTGTTGGCAGGACACTCTGAGTGCTGTTAGGACGTGGCCTGGTGTCGCCTGGGCAGCCGAGGGGTGTGAGGAAGTGTGGTGGGGCTGACCGGCCCCCTGACTCACCCCAGCTTCCCGCTTCTCCCCGTCCCAGGGCACTTCCTGTCAGAGCAGAAACTCCCGAGTGGCTCTGCGTCTGTGGGGCTTTCCTGGAGGTGGCCAGGTGCTGTCAACAGCTCCTTTCCGCTCATCGCTTTCCATTCACTGTCACTGGGAGTTGGCAAGTCTGATGCTGTGTCTTGGGGGCTATGGGAACAAAAGCGCTCATCTGGCCAGAGCAGAGCCTGCACACGTCCGTGGTGTACTTGGCCTTTTCCTGTCGTTCATTCCCCAACACACTTTGGGAACTCCTACTGTGCGTGAAATGCTGTGCTAGGTTCTGCACATGCAGAGTCCTGCCCTGAGAAGTTCATGGCCAGTGGGTTCCCCAGCAAAGTCTTTGCAGGGACCTCCTCGCAACCCCGCAGGGGAAGCAGACGTATCTGGAAGAGGTCTCCCAGGGACTCCGGTGCCCAGTCCACACTGCCTGGAGAGGAACGTGAGCATCACGGATCGGATACAGCGGACGGAGCATGAACCCGGGAGCCATCTGGCCTAACTATGTCACTCACTACTGAACCTTCTAAACTGTCACACGGAGCTAGATCTAGAACGCCTCCCCCAGGGCCATCATGTCAGTAAATCAAGGCTTCACACTGAGAGTTGGGCACCACCACGCGCAGGAAGAAGCGCCTGAGGCGTTGCAACCCGTCCCCCCTACCCACGCGCCTCCACTTTCATTATGGGAAACAGAACAGAAATGAACCTCCTGCTTGTCAGGGGACTGAGTGTTCTCTGCAGGGCCACACCATGCATCAGGGGCTGTGATGACTAGAGGGGAGTCTGAGTGGGCATAGGCAGCAAACACAGAAGTTGTGTGCAAGCAGGCAGGTGTCAGCGCAGCCGGCCTGGTGGCTTCCGGGGGGCCTGTCTCGGAGCACACACGGACCCCACCAGGCGTGCGGGACACCGGTCATCAGGCAGGGGCGTGGTGGTGGCACCCTCCTTGCTGCTGCTGGTCTGCGTCTTGGTCATAAAGACCGAGGGTCCCTAAAATGCTGGCGATTTCTCCTGCTTTGCTCACTGCTCAAGAAGTTACGCCGAAAGCCACGTGCCAGGTGTGAAATCCCTCAAAAGAAGCACCTGGGGAGTTGCGAAGCGGGGGTCTGGCACCGAAAGGAAACATCAGAGCAGTCAGGACACGTGGGGCCTTTCACTGCTCAGGCGGGGGCCAGCCCGCCCTGACGTGTCCCTGAGCATCTGATGCTTGGCCGTCATCGGCGGGCCATAGTGACATCAGATCCAGGGCCCAGGGCACCCTGGGGTGCAGGTGCCCACACTGTGCTTCAAGCTGCATCTTGTGAGGGACATGTGGCCCCAGAGACTTGGCAGCGTGGAGGTGACATTCTCTGGGGCCCTCTGAAGTCCACTCGTGAACCCGTACGGTCTACTTCACAATCTCTCTCTGTCCGCTCCTTCCTTTCTTCCCTCCCTCCCTCTCCCCATCCTCTCTCCCTCCCTCCCCCTCCCCATCCTCCCTCCCTCCCTCCCTCTCCTCTTTTCACATTCGCTCACTTACTGCTCTCGCCCCTTCACTGTGTTGTTCAGAGAGTACACTCACGCACCCGCTACACTAGCAGGACTATAAAGGAGACTTTTTCATACTTTCTCTGGCCAGTGTTGGGAGGGGCACGTCACAGGATTCTACAGAAGACTGTGTGCGTTCGTGTGCGTGTGCGCATGTGTGCGGTAGAAGAAGAAATTGCCACGACAGGATGAGATATTGGAAGGGAAAAGAGACTTTCAGCTGGGCTCCCCACAAGGACGCAGGGCCTCGGAGCTTGCGGCCAACAGCGCAGAACCAAAGCCCCCTGAAGCACAGGCTGCCCCTCCCTCTCTGTACATGAGAGCGGAGCCTCTATTTCTCAGGTGTGACACGGCGCACCGGTCATCCTTCTGGACCACCGAGCCTGTCCTTGTGCCGTGGGTCCAGCTGGTGGGTCAGGACCGTTCCTCCTGACATCTAAGCATCCGTAGCCATGTGTATAAAGTCCCCACCTGACCTGAGCCCAGCTCCTCACAGGCATCACTGTCACCGCTAGAGAAACTGCCTCGAGCCGCCCCAGGGCAGACCCCCCGAGGGCATGTGGGGTGCTCCAGTGTGTCCTCCACAGGCTCCCACGGTCGGGCCCGACCACCGGGGCTTCACTCCCGAGCTCTGGAGGACAAGGCCCTGTCCTGCACCGAGGGCAGTTGGCTACAAGTAAGGAATGCTTCCGGGCATTTGTTCCTCCTCTCTCTTAACCTTGGGTCTCGGTCCCCCAATATTTTTCACGCCCACTGGACTGGCCTCTGAAACTTGGATGGAAGCAGACTGGCCGGGGCGGGACGAGGCAGGGAGACTCGGCAGGGAGGCCTCACCCCCAGGACTCTGTCACCAGCCTGTGGGCCACATGTGGCCAGAGGACCATCAAAAGGACTGACTCCATAAACACGCTGGGAGTGGAGGCTGATGACAGCCACCAGCGATCGGCCCTTTAATTAGCAAAGTTCAATCCCACCCCCGTGTTCTGAGAACGCACTGAATACCCAAGCAGGCGCCTCGGGAAGGGGTATACAGCGGATAAGAGGCGACCCTTCTTCCTGTGACTTTCCTGCCTCTTCAAACGGGCCAGTCCTCCCCTGGGAGCCCCGGGTATCACCCCCACCCCACCCCCGTCCTGTCCTTTGAACCTGTCCCCACGCACTTTCGCCCCACAGGCTGCCAGGCCAGGCTCCAGATTTCCCTGGAATGCTCTGGCCTGTTCCTTTACGATAAAAATTCAAACGTCAGAACTCTTGGCTCGATCAGCCAGAGGGACTGCAGAGCCTGTGATCTTTGAGGGGAAGACGTCACAGGGACTCACTGCGGGAGGCTCCCGAGGGACACAGGGACGCCTGCTGACCTGGAGGCCATCCTTGTCCCTCTAGAGTCTAGGTGCACGCACCTTTGAAGGGGTTGGACAGGTAGGATGGGCCCTCCCCACTTCTGCTCTCTCCTCTGCTCCGCGCTGCTGGTGGGAGACACTTTTTGGTAAACCCGTGTTAACCAACACAAGACTTCCTTAGAACAGGGAGAAGCAGGCCAAGCCGGTGAAGCTGTGAAAAGTGATAAAAGCAAGAGGTGGCGTTTGTCTCAGAGCTGCTGCCCAGTGAAAAGGCAGGAGGGGTGGACGCCACAAGGACACGCCATGGTCCTCTGGGTCGGAGCCAGAAACGGGGTGGAGGGGCGAGATGGAGCAAGGCCCATCAGAGGGCCCCAGGGTGTCCCCAAGAGAAAGCACAAACCGTGCGGGTGACAGGGAAGAGTGGGCCTTTCTCCTGCTCAAGGAGGTTCCCCCACGGCGTCTCAGGCTCCAGGCCGAGTTCAGGGCACGTGACGGTCTTCCTACGGTTGTGGTACAGACACTGTTCTGAGAAAAGCATATCGGCAGGATCTGTAAAGCATCACATTCCTAATTGTCCCAAAAGCTTGAAGGTTGGAATGGCCATTCAATAGAAGTGCTGTTCCACCCTGCTGTCCCCGCCCTGCTTCAGCCGCCCAGACAAAGAGCAAGTGGGGGCCATCTGCAGCGATGCCCTGTCTCTTCATGTCACCCAGTCACCTAGGGGTCACGTGGTCCGTGATGGAGTGTCTTGAGTGGGGCTTTGACCTGCTGTCCAGACGGGTCACAGTCTCCAGCTGGGTCTGTCCAGCTGTCTGTCCAGCTGTCTGTCCGGCTCCCTTGATGTGCCTGTTATCTGGGAGGAGCAGGCTCTCTCTGACCGAGTTGACCGTGGCCGCTGTGGACAGAGCCTGCAGCTTGCTCTTGCCTCCTCTCGGAACCTCCTGGTCAGCATGTGGCCCAGGTGGCCCTCAGAGGGCCGTGGAGGACCACGCAGGCCCCCAGAAGACTGCCCCCCGTCCTTGCAGCCTCCAGCTCCGCACGGTGAGAGCGTGCACAGCTCTGGGCCTCTCTCAGGACAGCAGACCCAGGCACTCAGCTGGCTCAGTGCAGACGACACCCGTCAGAGCAGCCTTGTCTCACGCAGACGTCACCCTGCTAGTCACCGACTGTGTTTGGAGCAACACACCAAGCCTGAGGACAGAGACGGGATGTTTTACAGGCAGAGCCTGCCTGTGCTTTTAGGGGCTGGAGCTCCTCAGGAGGGTATTTGCAGAGCCTGACCAAGTGATAAATTTTGCTTATTCTAATCCTTTCCTTTTTCCCATCAGAGGTTAATTGTTTGGTATGCTTCCTTAAACTAACACTTTTGATGGGTTAAGGACCACTAAGGCCACTTAAATAAACAGACTGTTCAGGTAAGAACAGAACAGCCAGTGCAGAAATAGGCTTGAACTTGAGGCACTGGGGCAGGCGTGCTTGGCAACCGACGTTGAGAATGGCCTGGGAATGCTCCCCGAGAACTAAAAATGCCCACTCGCTGCTCACGAGTGCTGTCTTCCTTTTCCAGGGGGAGGGAGCAGGTTCCTTGGTATTTGGTCTTCCTGAATTACTGAAATCAGTCCCCGAGGGATGCCGTGCCACCCTGCAAATGCCTGCTCCCCCTCCTGATACCGTTTTCCACTCAGTCTGTCTGCACCCGGGGCCAGGCGAGGGAGGCTTGCAGATGTCTGTGCGGAAAATAGCACGGTCACGGTAAATGACGCGGGACAGTAAGCCCGTGTTCCTGGTCTGTCCGCTTTTATCTCATTGTGGCTCGCTCTTCCACTTCTTCCCTTCCCTTTCTTCAGGTTTGGGTGGTTCTCCTCTTAGCGTCTTACACTGGAAGCTTAGGTCATTGATTTAATCCCCTGAATGAGCATTTAAAGGTTAAAAAAAAATTTCTCCAACTGTTTTAGCTATATCCTAGAAACGCTGTTAGCTGCATTTTCAATTTAATGTAGTTCAAAATACAAATATGCTGTAATTTCTTCTTGGACCTATGTGTTCTTCAGAAGTGTTTTGTTCCATTTCCAAATATCTGGATATTTTCCAGATGTACTTGTTACTGATTTATAGTTCCATCCCACCGCGGCAAAAACAAGGCAAAGGCAACAACACTGTGATTTCAATCTTTTGAAATACGCTGAGGCCCACTTTACAGCCGAGGCCACTGGCTGCTTTGGCGACGGCTCCGCGCGCATCTGAACAGCTCACGTGCTCTGCGGTGCGGGCGCCGTGTCCTGCGAAGACCAGCGAGGCCGACTCGGACGGCAGGGCACCCCAAGTCCGTGCACCCCAACTCATTTTCCGAGAGAGAGAGAGAAGTGTTCACATCTCCAGATGCAACTACAAATGTGTCCGAGTCTCCTGGGCGTCCCGCCAGGGGCCGTGTCACCGGTCTGAGGGTCTGTTGCTCGGCGCGTGTGCACAGCCGGCATTGCAGGATGCAGTGATGGAGCCGGTCCTCCCTTGGCACGGACACTCCCCCGCTCCCGGTCATCCCACTTGTCCTCCGGTCTCTATTTCCATCTCTCACGTTAGTTTTGCACGGCACATCTGTGCTCGTTCTGTTACCTTTAACCCCTCTGCCTCTGTGCACTGAAGGCGGTTTCTTGTGTCTGTCGTCTTGTAGACAGCACACACGTAGGCCATGTTTTCACGCCCAGTCTGAAAACTGGTTGTAGCTGATTCGTGCGGATCAGCCTGGGTGGCACTTTCTCGGTGGTGGGAACGGTCCTCTGCATGTCCACGGTGGTGGCCGTGAGCCACACAAGGCTACAGAAGCACTGGACACATTTCCACTTTGATTTCCTTTCTTATAGTTACTTTATTTCCTTTTTTATAGTTACTTTATTTCCTTTCGTCATAGTTACTTTATCCCCTTTATTACAGTTACTTTATTTCCTTTTTTATAGTTACTTTATTTCCTTTCATTATAATTAATCTTTGTTTCATTTTGTATGTGTTATAACTTTCTGCTTCTTGGTGTGTCTAGTAATGTTTAATTAGACATCAGAGAAATCGTGAAAAATTTTAGTGCCATTTTTTTCAAGAGTGTTGGCTTTGTTCTTTGAGGTAGTTGAGTTACTTGTGAGTTTCCTGGTTATTTTTGAGGTGTATTTCCCACCGTGGTTCCTGGGTGTTCTTCCGGAGCTAGTGCAGTCCACAACGACGCCCCTCTGTGGTCTTTAGTGAAGAAGACACTGCTCTGCAGCTGGTGGCGGGTCCAGAGCTCTCTGGCCCTGTCTGAGCGATCCTGGGGACCGTCTGGCCGGTGGCTTCCTGGCACCTTTTCTGCCCCTGGAAGCTCTCCTTCAGCTGCCTCACCAAGTCCCCCTGTGCATGTGCAGAGGGGATGCGTGCAGAGACGTGGGGCCCCCGCAAAGCCCTCTGCAGCCCTGTCTGGCACTTCTCCTCCTTGGCATCCTGCCTTGCACCGTCTTCATCTCCCTGCAGCTCTGACTGCCGTCCCCGCCTTGCGGCCGTGTGGCCTTGCTCTTTGGAACTCTCCTCCTGGCACCGCAGCCTGGGCCTGGCCTCTGGAAGCGAGCAGAGCCGTCTGTGCCCACCTTGCTGGTTTCCCCTCCCTCCCGGGCCCTCGCCGGGCACTTCCTGTCTGCCAGAGTCTGACACGGGCACCTCATACAGCCTTGGAGGGTTTGTTTCAAGTAGGGGAGCGAGTCTCAGCTTTTTCCCTCCCTCTCACCGAGGAGCTGCGTCTGACTTTTCATATAATGACAATTATTAGTCACGTCGTTTTGGGCCTTGCTTTTAAAATTTACTTGACTTATTATATTGTTTAGACAAGAGCTGCCAACTCTGGTTGCTGAGGCCCCTTGGTCCTGGCATTCCAGAGCCTCTGTGTCCCACTCGGAGGGGCGGCCAGGCTGATGGGCAGGGTGGTGAGGGGCAGGTCAGATGCTGGCAGAGACTTGGGGTGCCTCACCCTCGGACAGGGACCCCACAGAAGCAGCAGCGCCCGGGCCCACCCAGTGAGGCTGCTGGCCTGGAGCCAGGCAGCTTGTTTTATGGCTCTGCCACTCGGAGCCACCTGCTAGTGGGCGTCCTGGAGAGGGTGGCTGTGGGAAGGTCTGCTCGTTCCGATGCTTAATGGAGGAGACATCTGTCCCTCACTACCTGCCTGGCACCTGGCACCAGCTGGGTGGCAAGCATACAGACTGTCCTCCCTCAGGCAGAGCTGCCTCATGGAGTTCTGTATCCGCCCACGGTGAAGAGGAGTTCTAGTCTGCAGGGGTCACGGCTGCTGCCACCACCTGCGGGGTCTGCTTGTCTTTGCTTGCTGGGACAGCTGGCGTAACAGTCCCATGTCAGTTGGAACCTATGGTCACCCTCTAGATTAGGACCAGGGGAATCTGCTCTTCTCCCCTGTGGAAGGGTTTGGAGACAGATCTGGGGGCAGGAAGGGGGGCTGGAAGATGTGTGGCTGTTGCCGGGGGAGGAAGGCAGGCACTCTGAGGGTCTTCGATGGAAGAGACTAAGCACCACACCCGGCCATCTCGCTGTTCCACCCGCTCCGCGTGCCCCACGCTGGGCCTGCAGGCCGTCCTGAGCCCCATGCTCTCGCGCCCTCGCGCCCTCCTGCCTTGCTAGGGCCTTCTGTTGGCCTGGAATGTCGCCTGCACTTGACTGTCGGTGAAGAGCACCGAAGGAGTGAATAGGCTGTCCCTGGGGACAGACGGCTTCCTCTCTGCGGTGGCCTGGACGTGGTGGCCCCCGACGGCGAGTGACCGCACCACGTTCTCCCCCGCACGACCCTACTTCCATCTCTCTGACCTCCTTGCCCGGCTTGTTCTGTCTATGGCCTCGTGTGTCCCTGACCCTGGCACGGAAGGCACTTACTACATGTTCGTTTGGTGGGTGTGACAATAAGCCGAGCACGTCGACAGCCAGCCAGCAGGTCAGATATCAGTCGATGGCCGCACTTCCTAACTGGAGAGGGGCCGCCTGAGAAATGGGCTCTCCTGGTAGCAGGCAGTGGGGACGCTCTGTAACAAAGAGCCCCTAACCCGCGCCCCCGTGCCAGGGTGGCGGAGGAGTCACAGAGGAAAGTCTGGGTTCGCGGGGAGAGGACACAGTGCTGGGGACGCAGGTGCTAGTGCCAGGTGGGCTGTGCACACACAGCACACACCCGGAGCCCTCTCCTCATTGTAACAGCTGTAGCGAGTATGTAAGACCCCTGGGTTGCAGGGCACGCTTCAGAGCCTAAACTTTTTATTGGGCATGCCCATTTTGATGGCCAATAAACATTTCCTAAGCAATGAATAAAACTCAATGAGGAAATGTACCCTTTACCTAGTGGGATGGACTGTCCCTCGTCGGCAGTGGCTGTGCCCAGAGGTGTCCAGATGTTGGGAAGCGTGTGCCAGCAGTGGTGACGCAGCCGGCTGCCCGGATGCGCCCGGCCTGGGCCCCTGGAGTCAGACGGGCATTTTTACTGGCTTTTCTTTTCTCCGTGGAGTTCTGAAACTGTTTTCCAGCACGGGCTGCATCCATCAAACGGCCGTGTCTCCAAGACAGCGTTTACGTTGGCTGGAGCCAGAAAGGCATCTGTGAGCATCATCTTTACTTTGGGGAAGTAAACTCCAAGCCAGAGAGCCAAAGGCTGTCGGCTCCAGTCCGACAGAGCCCCGAGGGCTGATGCTAGCCCCTTCTGGACCCACACTTGGTCTCCTGACCAAGCAGGAGGAAAGGGTCCAGAGGGGACGTCGGGACAGGAGAAGGGAGAAAGGAGACATTTCTGAGTCTCTGAGGCATCAGGACCGCCGGTCCCCGTCCCTCTGCAGGGACCAGGGTGCCTCCTTCTCTGAAAGGGGTGGGGGTTCGCCATCTTACGGCTCACAGGCCCACAAAAGTTGAAGGCGTTTTTACTCAGCCAAAGGGCACAACGGCACCGAGTTTGGGGGCTGGACCCTTTCCAGTGGTTATTTGCTTGCATTGTTCCTAAAAACCAAACTTAAGGAAATCGTGTGGCTAATCCATCACAGCCTAATACTCGAGGCTCTGTCTATTTTATTTCAAGATGGTATTCATTATTCCTCCAGAGAACAGAAGTAATATACAAATCCTGTTTCTGAAAAAGGGGAAATTGAAAAAGTATTAAAAAAAGGAAATAAAATCATCTGTAAGCATGCAGCTCAGACATAACTTTCGGCCACATTTTGGTGTTTTTTTCTTTTTTTTTAGGCTTTTCCCATGACCTTCAATATTCGGTGAGAATATAATTCTTATGGATTTGTAATATTTTGTATTACGCTCTTACCTTCAAGTAGATGGCCGTCCTCTGCCCTTCCATAGGCTCTTCTTTCCTCACTGGAACAAGGAGGGCTGCATGGAACACCCTCACACATAAACCTCGGGCCACGATTTTTATGGTTTTCTCCGGGAACGTCTCTCCAGGAGAGACTGGGACTCACACAGCACTAGCTCTCTCCGGCACCCCGATCACAACGGCCCTAAAACTAGGCCTGTGTGGGCCCGATCGAGGTGGTGTTCATCGATGAAGAGAAATAACCGGACTTGCTGTGAAGACTTCCAGGTTCTGGCCGTTTGACTTTTTTATTATTATTGTTATTTAAATTTTTATGTACTTTTTATTTATTAGTTTAGAGAGATTGTAAGGGGCGGGGAGAGATTGATTCGTTACCTTTGTTGTTTGCTTCCTGTACGTGCCCTGACTGGGGATCGAACCTGCCACCTTGGAGCATCGGGACCACGGTCCAACCAACAGACCTAACCAGCCAGGGTGTGTCCCTGAACCTTTCACCGGAAGCCTTGAAATAGACATGAGGTGACGTGGAAAGTCTTGCTACGGACGTGGACAAGATTCACTCTTTCTGGCGTTTTCTATTTTGTGGAACAGTAGTTTTCAGTTTGGGACAATGCTCGGGCCTGGGGGCTGCACTGCATGAGAAGGGGTGACAGAGCTTCAACCTCTGGGAACACGGGCCAGTGTCTCCGGAGGGCACGGGGTTGGGGGGTGCTGGGCTCCGGGGCAGCTGCACCCGCCGAGAGCCCCTGCGGGAGACAGTCCCGGAGTGGGTTTGCGCGTCAGGCGCACGGAGGCTCATTCAAACGCAGTGGGTACAACAGTCTGTGGGGGTGTGCTCTGTCCACCCCAGGTTACCACCGACTCCGCCGGGCGCGCTCCTTCCCCCGGTCGCCTCGTCTTCCAGATGAACCAGACCGCGCCGCCAGCACGGAACTCATTAGCTTCCATTGAACAGGTTTTCTTTCTCGATCTTGAAATTCCTGCGTCTTTATGTAACTTCCCTGCTATCTATGACAAAAATAAATAAAACACATTTCCCAAGTGATTTCAAAAAGGAAAGAACAACAAGCAGAGAAGAAGATGCGCCTTCGCAGGGCTCTGGGCTGAAGGTCGGGAAGCCGAGAGCAGCAGTGTCCCTCACTCCCAGGGGTGTGTGGGCGCCCCCTGCGCCCTGATTGTGGGGAGAAGCCTTTGGACAAAACACCTCACAGATGTTCCACGCGAGCGGCTGAGTTGGAACGACAGCCGGGGTCAGGGAGGCCGGGGGCAAGCCGGGACGTCTGGGCTTCAGGCAGTGGGAACAGGGCTCTTGGCTCCGTCTCCCGCCAGGCCCAGTGCCGTCCCTCGTAAATCTGGGATGATCACCTACTGTTGGAGACCCCTGACAGCCCCCTTCAGCACAGACGCCGCTCACACGTTCCGCCGGAGCGCAGACCTGTTGGCAGGCGCGGAGGGAAGCCAGGCCCATGGCCTTTCACTCTCGAAGGGTTTCCCCCGTGCGTGCCCCTGCCCCTCTGCCTGCTGTCTTGGAAAGGAAGGGACGGGGAGCAACGCACACTCCAGAGGCCACGTTTGCTTTCAATCCTTGCCCGGGGACATGTTTGTTGATTTTTAGAGACAGAGGAAGGGTGGTGGGCGGTGGGGGGGAGAGGGAGAGGGAGAGAGAGAGAGAGAGAGAGAGAGAGAGACATCGACCACTGGCCTCCCGTACGCATCCTGACCGGGGATCAAACCCACGGACTTTTTGGTGAACAAGGCAACACTCCAACCACCTGAGCAACCCGGCCAGGGCCAGAAGTTGCATTGAAGGGACCGTGCTGCGGCTGATGGTGCTTAACAGTTCTTTTGTTCGCTCGTTCCTCATTCTAGGTGCCTGGAGTATGGGGGTGGGGGGTGGGGCGGTGGGAACAGACAGAGCCCCTGCCCTCGAGGTGCGTGTGTTGAGGGGAAGTAAACAATCCACACCTTAACTAGATGACAAAGTCAATTTTCACACGCTCCGAGGTGACATGTGCCGTGGAAAAAACCGAGCAAAGTGAGGAGAAACAGCCACACAGAGCCAGCCTGGCGGCCTCACGGCAGAGGTGATGAGACAGGGATCTGACAGGCGTGAGGGACCCCCAGAGGGCCACAGGGGAGAATTGTGCCCAAAGGCCATGCCATAGGCCCTGTGGTGGAGCGAGGGTGGCCACAGTGTGCACAGGATGAGAAGGGTCTTGGTACATGAAGGGACAGGTCATGAGTCCTCGTGAGGACTTGGCATTTGTTCTGAGACGTGGGCAGGCTTGGGGAGGTTTGGTGCTGAAATATGCACAGAACCATTCCCAGTGTGTCACCGCCGGGCCTTGCTGTCTCCAGCCTCTCTGTGGGGAGCTCGGATGCTGAGACCATAGGTCACAGGGACTCTTCCATGAGGAGCCAGAGACGCCAGACTCACTGCTGGACCCACGTCCGCCTGCCACATCAGCAAAGGTGGGCACCTCCAAGGGCCATTGAGTTTCCGAGAACTACAGCCTCTCAAGTCACCGAGAGAGAAGCCGAGGCCCTGTCTCCCAAGGTTGTGCTCCCTCTGTTCCTACCAGCTGTGGCCACATGCTGGGTTTCTGGGGAGAAGAAAGACAGCGGTCCCTTGTCCAGGTGGGCACCCTGTGGTCCCCGCCTCCCTCTAAGCCCTGGCAGTAGGCTGGGGATGGACATGGCCAGACGTCACTGATTTCCAGCTTAAAATTATATTCTCCAAACATGAATTAATCTTCCCACAAAGGGAAGAAACATATTTTACTTCATATTACTTTATACTTAAAAAAAATCAGGTCTTTTATCTTTAACGTGATGGTGGATGAAATAGCTCCAGCCTCATATTTCAAGGTAATTCCCCTCCCAGCAAGTGCTCCCCCAGGAAGAAAGACAGGGCAAGCGCACACCGTCGTGACTGCCTTCTCTTTCTTTGAATAAACATGTCCCCCAGGCTCTGTCTGTGTGTCAGGTCCCAGCTTGTCATGGTCGCTGCGGGGCCAAAAGGTCTCGCTTTCAGCTTCCTCGATGGGCCAGAGAGGTTAACAAGTTAATAAAATCCTATTTATCAGACTCCGGAGTCCATTTCCTCTTCCCCCTGGCTCCTGGTTATAATTATTTTTTATGGACTCTGGACATTTCTTTAGATCTGATTTCCTCGAACTCCCCTCCTATTTCCTGAGAACCACGGCCCAGAAAGAGGGGGCGAGGGGTTCTTGGAAAGATGTCTGTTACTCATTTCCACTTGGGGGAAGCCAGGGTCAGTCTGAGGGATATGATCAAACGTTCAAGCCTTTAGCCAGGGCACAGGGTTCTCTCCTGTCAGGTGGAGTGGGTGGCTGTCCTCAGGTGGCCCCAGCCCCAGCCCCACAGGTTAGGAGACTGGGAACCAGCTATGACCACTCCACACTCCAGATTTTTACCTGAACATCAGAGAGCACCAGGGTTCGAATCTCATGCATCTATGAGGATGAATTACAATAATTATGTGAAAGCATTTTCGAAACAGCAAAACAAAGAGGAGAAAAGTGAGGAGTGGTCTCCGCTGCTTTTGCTGCCCTGACTTCTGTCTGCCATGGGCCAGAGGGGTGGGGGTCGGGGCTGAGGTCGCCAGACTCTCTCAGCGGTGATGGTTCGCCTCCCAGGTTTGCTGACTCTCAGCCTGGGGGACCTAGTGTCTGACCCCGAAGTCATTACTGGAGGAGGAATAAGGAGGCCTGTCTCTGAGCAGGATGTGCAGTGAGGAGCTGGGAGCCCTGGCCTGGGGGACACACCAGTCTCCCTGGGCTGTGGGGACAGTCACAGACACCTGTCCCCAGGACCAGTCCTTCATCTCAAAGAAATGTCCAGACGTAGCTTCCTGCTCTAGCAGGCGGCCCGTGTCCTGCAGCACTGGCCCTCGACCCCCTCCAGGTCTCCGTGCTCACTTGCCTGTGTGTCACACTTCGGCCCAACAGGTCTTATGTACAAACGTACTGTGAACAGTGTGTGTGGGACCAGCCAGCCAGTGTCTGTGGGTCACTTACCTTCTGCCTTTTGGAGATGCCATCAAGTGATCGATGGGACACAAACGTGGAAAATGACACCATGGCCTGGGAACGATGGTGCGCAGAGAGAAAACCTGGTGAATTTCTGTGGGATCGCACACAGGAGGGGAGGGAGGAAAGAAACCCTCCACCCGTGACTTCCACTGGCCAGTTCCCCGTGGGGAGAGGGGCAGATGCACCAGCATGTCCCCGTGACCAGCCACCAACCTGAGTGATGAGGGACTCCAAGAAGCCTGGGGCGGGTAGAGGTCCGAGGCCCCGCTCAGACTCTGAGACACTTGCACTCGATGGCCAAGCGAGGCGAGGCCCACAAACGGACGGACAGATGGATGGACAGGCATCTCGCTGCCACAGTACAGAGTAGAAACACTCCGGCAGCAGCCAAGGCACTGGCAGCTCCTGATCGCTTGTCCCGCCTCTGTGCCCCTCGGGCCCCCCCCACACTGAGCACCCTCTGCCCAGGTGAGAAACTAGCAGAGAGCAGCTGCAGACCCCTGGAAAGTTTCCCCTTCTCCACCACCGAACCCAAACGCTAACCCCAGAACCCACCTCCCCCTCGGTGCTGGGCGGGCGAGCGCTCCCCTCTGCAAGGATCCGAAAGCCAGCACAGCAACCTCAATGGCACGGGTGTGTGACTCCATTCATTCATTTGGCATTTTCTGTGTCAAAGAGAGAAAGGAACGTGATGAATAAAATGGCAATGAACTTGGATAAAACTGAATGTATCCTAACTGATTTCACGTGCACACACCAAACACACAGCCCTTGGTACACAGGAACACACTGCCAGCCTTCCAGATGCTCTTCAAAACCCCAAAACATGAACCGTTGCCAGGCTGACTAGCGACACATGAAGTCATTTAAATTAAAGTTGGGGCGGTGAAATGGATGCCGATGTCCCCAGTAATTTTTTATCGTTCTGAAAATACTGGCCAGTGTAACTAGAGAAGAAATCACTGAGGATCAGGTCATTGTAGAACCAAAAACGCCAAACGGTCAACCAAAGAAGTCACTGGCATCCATGGGAAAATCCACCCAGTTGTGTGGTATGAAAATAAATAAGTAAAAATCAAGGAACTTCCCCTGATGTGAAAATGAAACGTTTAGGAAATGTAACAGGAGGGGACTCCCATTTATAATAGCAATAACGTTTAAAAGGCTAAGAATAAATTTAATGAGACAATCGCCGGGCTTTGAGGGGGAAAGTATTGTATCCTACTGAGGGAGATAAACTCTGTGGCGGGGGCGGCAGGGGGGGGCACTTCCTGTGAGTAAATGAGATAACATAGCTTATCTTTGGAACGGCAGATTGAATTGTACAGGAAAATAATCACCCTAAATTAGGCTATCTATTCCATGAAATATGAAGTAAGCCAACAACAGGATACGGTAGGATCTCACAGGATGACATTAAATTGCATGTGGGAAAACGTGTGTGAGCGTGATAAATGGATCCATGGACGAGCACCGTGAGGGGGGCTGTCTTCCCCCAAGAGGCAAAGGGTTGGCTGTTCCAGAAAACCCAGAGCACGGACAGACGGTACCACTGAGCTGCGTACACAGACCAGACCCCGGCTGCAACGTCTGTGGGACCACAGCAACTCCCTGCAAGAAGGCAGATGCGTTCAGGCAGGGAGACACGCCGGGACAGCCAGCCGGCGTCCGCAGGGAAAAGCCAGCTGCAGGGCAGCGTGTAGAGTGTGGAAGCTCAGCCGTCAGAGGTTGCAGACCTCACGGGAGGCTGGACGGAGACCCGAGACTGAGACTCGATGAGAGGCTGAGGCTTTGTGGGGGGCACTGGGAGTCAGCAGTGGGGGAGGGAGAGAGCGCTCTGCTCTGCTGGGTTCAGGGAAGAATGACCTCAGTGTTTCGAGAACAAAAAAAGTTAGACATCTTTAGATGGAGAACCCAAATCCTATGAACACTTTATAAAAGACAAAATAGGATTGGTTGAATGTAAGCCTAGAAGTGTTAATACACAGAGAGGTGAATACAGTTACAGACAGACGGGTAGAAACAGTTTTAGGAAAGTGGATTACACTGTAAAGTCTTCTCTCTCAGAAATGCACTCAATTGAATCCCAAGGGACTGCAAATTGCAACAAGTGGCCCTTTGCCTCTTGGCTATGAGAAAACAAACTGGTTTCTAAAAGATTCCTGGGAACTTAAAAAGGCGATGGTACCCCATCCATAGGCTACAATCTGCGCGCTTCAACTTCTCCAGCTCCTATTCATTCGCTACAGGTGATGGACTGAGCGCACCTCCCTCCCTCGGCCCAGCCTCCCCCCCGCCCACCAGGTTTCAGTAGCTGCCCCCGTACATCTGAAAGTTTTCTGGTATCTGCGACCTGCTCAGCCACAGTGACCCCCAGAACAGCGTCGTTCCGCCTCGGCATGGAGACAGGGCTCTCTTAGCCGGGGGCTCCTGCTCCCTAGCGTTGCCTTGAGGAGAGGTTTCCCGACTTGCTTGGATTCATGGTTTGCTGAGTTGGGGTGCCTGGCAGAAGCTCGAGGCTGCTGGAGCTGCTGGTTCCCCAGGTACCACTGCGTCTGGGCATGGCCCTTGCTTTGAAGGACAGGTGGTCCCATCAACAGAACTGGGCGACGCTTGGCTTCTCCTTGATGATCCTGCAGGCTCCCCCCATCTGCCATGGGAGCATTCAGGGCTTGGGGGGCAGCCAACGCAGTTACCTCCCTCGGAATAACATCCTGTAGCCCAGAGAACTCTGCAGCTCCCACCTGGCTCTTAGTCATTCTGCTGAGTGCATTGGACACACACGCACGCACCACACACAGCACACACACACACACACACGCTACGTTGCCTAGCAGCGCATTGTGAAGGCTACATAATGTGAGTGCAATTATTCTCATTTTCCTGATTCTTAAAATTTGGCAACTTCAGCAGGTTTTGAATATTTATCCATCAGCCTCGCTTTGTTCTGCAACATGAAATGCTCATCTACTATGCAAATTCGGGAATATTTTTATTTTGGGTAAGTTTTATAAAAATGCCTTTGACATTTTAACATTTCTATTCCCTTACTCATAATTACCCCGTTTTTTTTCTATTTTATTTTGTACAAACCCTGAAGTCTGTCTGTTATGTCCTGGAGAGTATTTTGTATTTCTTCTAGTAAGAGTTTGAACAGATTTTAATTAATTCTTTAATTTGAAGAAATTATGAATAAAATAAATGTGCATAATAAAAATTCAATTACTGCCAAATGCCGGCATATGTAAATCTATAGCTTTCCATGACTGCACACGATTTCTTCTGCTGTAAACACAGAACTCGTGTGTGAACACCGAAGTTCTCCCACTTTTCCGCCTCATTTTATTTAAAAATGCTATTGTGACAACTGTCTTAGTGCACATGTGCAAGAACGTCTAGGATGAAACTCTGGAAGTGGAATTGCTGTTTACAATGCCACAGCCATGGGGACATTGGCCATGGCTGGAGACACGCCTGGCGTCACAGCTGAGAGACAGGGCTGCACTGGCGTCCAGTGAGGAGAGGCCGGAAACACCACTGAGCTTCCTGCAAGGCATGGGACAGCCTGCCACAAAGAGCTGCCAGCCCGGACGCCAGTGCCACCAACGCTGAAAACCCACCACTGTGAGCACAAACCACCAACACAAACGTCGTGGGCTCAGGGTGCGCGAGGGAGACGCCAATAGGCCCCGTCAGCGAGGGGCCCTGAGGGAAACAGGGTCTGGATGGGGTGGAGATCTATGAAAGCCCTGCAGCAGCACAGAAGCAACGCATAGGTTACGGGAAGTGAGGACCAGACATTAACAAAGGGGAGTAATAGGTAGGTTAGAAACATCCCAAACAGAAAGAGTTCAGCGCAAACCTATTAAGAGTGTAGGGATCTGGCATTGAAACGCAATAATGGTAAAAACAATTCAGTAATAGCTAAAACATGTGGGATTGAGCCGTATGAAAACACCCTTTTGCAGGTGAAGAGCCGTTTAATGTTGGCAATTCCATACGAGCCAGCCGAACATTAACTGCTTACTCTCGGAGAAGAGGTGGGCTGCGCAGTGTAAGTACATCATGTAACTTGTTTTCAAACACAGCATGACAGGTAGCCCTTAAGCTGCAGAGGGACACCTGTGCTCTCAAAGGTAAAGCATCGTATCCAGGGTCAAAGAGAAAATACGTGCCTCATTTTCTGATGTTAAAACCCACACACCACATTCTTCCCTGAGAAGCTAATAAACAGCAAAGAGATGGATAAAAAATTGTAAAGCTCATAGAAGAGGAAAACAGGCAATGGGGGTCCAACACACGGGCAGTGGGGGCCTCTGGTGTGGAGGAGAGAGCAGACCCAACGGCAGCGAATTCACGGGCACGGGAGGAAAACCCCCCTCTGAGGGCAGGAGGCGCTCCGTCTGCTGCCTGAGAGAACACATCACCTTGCTGGAAAGCTGGACAGAGAAAACAGACCCTGAACCACACCTGGTCAAACGGGTGACTCCATGGGTGGGGAGAGACCACCCCAAGTTTGCAGACAGAAACAATATGGTTCACCCAAAGGAGGGGGGAAATGAAGCACTCTGGGCTCCCCACAACACAGCTCTGTTACCCAAGCAAGCTCAGGAAATTTGGGGAAAATGGGAGCCCTGAATTTTTGTACCCAATGAAGTTGTTCTTCATGGATAAAGTCAATAAAAAAATTAAAAATACAAAAAACTCTTCTAAAAAAACCTAGTAAATTACATTGAAAATGAATGAAAATAAACAAAAACTTAGACGAGAGGGAGGCGGTATGAAAAGGCTGGTCCATGAGGGCACTTTAACGTTGGGACTAAAGGCAAGCAAGTCCGAAGCAGGTTTTCTGAGAAGGGTTGATGAAGCAAAGTTTAAAATAATCTAAATCTAATAAAAATTTGGTGCCTGTTAATGAAAGGAAGAGGAGAAAGTGGGTTGAAGTACAGAAATACTGATTTTTATAGCAGAAAGGCAATAAACTGTTTCATTTTTAAAATTCGTTTTGGGTGTTAAAAGTGTTAACACTGTCCACATTTTTGAGCTATAAAATTAGTCACTGGGAGAACTAAGGACAAATTACATGGTTCTTCGTTTATCGTAACTTGAAAAAATACTGATCATAAAATGAAAGATACAAAAGGAATAGAAAATATCTTATTCTGACTGAAAAAGGGAGGGGGCATAAATATCTTAATACGTGAAAACCGGTTACGCAATTCTCCGTGTTGCCAGATTTATGAAGAAAGCCTGTGGTCATCCCAGTAAATGCGGAAAAAGTCTATTAACTTTAACATTCACATGAGATCCAATAACAGCTGCTAACAAACTCACAAGAAAAGGGAACATTCTTTTTATTTAATATATTTTATTGATTATGCTATTACAGTTGTCTCATTTTCCCCCCTTTATTCCCCTC
>VMDR010015665.1:0-22039 GCA_007922815.1 Macrotus californicus | reverse complement strand
AACTAAAGAGGGGGAATGTGGGTGGGAAGGGGTGTGCAGGGTGGAGGGGAATATAGGGGGGGAAATGGGACAACTGTAATGGCATAATCAATAAAATATATTTAAAAAAAAAGAAAGTCTGAGTTCTAACGAGAGAGATGCTAAGCCCTTAATGTGTGACATACTTCCTTCTAAGTCACTCTGGACCTTCATTTCAGATGCCTCTGATAGTAAACTTGGCATTTTTCCAGACAGTCTTTGGAAAAGACCTCGTGGGTTGCATTTCTGAAAGCAAAATGGAAACAGAATGAGTTTTTATTATTGTGTATATATAGGTACTGTATATTACTCTTCCAGTTGTGGACTGCTGATGAAATCCAACAACCTAGTTTGTGGTTTATGTATTATTCTAACTGCAAAAGAATAGGAATTCTTTAAGAGAATCCTTATTTGAGAAAGAGAGAGAGAGAGAGAGAGAATTTCCTGGCCAAGCTTCTCATTTGCATTTGTATATGAGGAGTTTACTCATGTTTCAAATATTTAGAATTTAATATTTAATTAAAAGTTACTATTTAAGCAATTCTAGGGATATAAAATCAAACACATGCAGAAAATCTGCAATAATCATATGTATAATCTCGTTTTAATTACAAAGCCTTGGTGCTATTCTGAAGATCCTTGAGTCTGAAAAATGTGAAGAATAGAATGACCCCTGGACAAAGAATGGGCCGACACAGGTCCATCTTGGATTTACCCCTCAGTGTGTATCTGGAGCAGCATCTGAAATTCTTGAGCCTGTTGTCCTTTAGTCAAACGGTGGGTAGAAGAGACACAGTAATTGCTCTTCCTACCTAGAGAGCTCCTGTCATGGACAATTGAAACACTGGATGTAGAGAAACACTAAATCCTGATCTTATTTCTCCACTTCCATTTTGCCCTTGTTAAGGGCAAACAGTCCTCACCATCAACAAAGACACCAAGATCCATTAAAAACAAAGATCATTTAGTAAATGTTTAGTCCCACCCAAGTGTTTGTGAAGAAAGAAAAATAAAATAAAATAAAATTGCTAAATACAAATTTAACAATGAAGCAAAAGAAAAAAATAGAACCTCAGTGAACCAAAGACCTGTGTTCTAATATCCCCCAAGGTCTGCAATATTCCCAAGCCCAAAAGATCTTCAGAAGGTCTTTAGAAGATCTAAATAGGACTCCTGTCTCTGCAGACACACACAGCACGCCCTTCTTCTTTGTGCATCACAGATGTAAGGACCAGGCCAGAAGCATATCTGCATCTTTCAAAAGAAGAATGAGTGGCATCTTTTCATATGTCTCTGTGCCCTCTGTATGTCTTCCTTGGAGAAGTGTCTGTTCAAGTCTTTTGCCCATTTTTTTTTAACTGGGCTTTTTGTCTTCCTGAAGTGGAATCGTGTGTGTTCTTTATATATTTTGGAGAATTAAACCCTTGTCCAAGGTATCATTGGCAAATATGTTTTCCCATATAGTTGGTTCTCTTTTCATTTTAATGCTGTTTTCTTTAGCCATGCAGAAGATTTTTAATTTGATGAGGTCCTGTGTGTTTATTCTTTCCTTTATGTACCTTGCTTTAGAGAACATATCAGTGAAGATGTCACTGCGTGAAATACCTGAGATTTTCCTGCTGATGTTTTCCTCTAAGACTTTTATGGTGTCACAACTTATATTTAACTCTTTTATCCACCTTGAATTTATTTTTGTGTATGATGTAAGTTGGTGATCAAGTTTCATTTTTTGCATGTAGCTATCTAGATCTCTCAACACCATTTGTTGAAAAGGCTATTTTTACTCCATTTTATGCTTCTTCCTCATTAGCCATCAGAGAGATGCAAATTAAAACCACCATGAGATACCACTTCACACCGGTCAGAATGGCCATCATAAACAAATCAACAGACAAGTGTTGGAGAGGATGTGGAGAAAAGGGAACCCTAGTGCCCTGTTGGTGGGAATGCAGACTGGTGCAGCCACTGTGGAAAACAATATGGAATTTCCTCAGAAAACTAAAAATGGAACAGCCTTTTGACCCAGCAATTCCACTGCTGGGATTATACCCTAAGAGCCCTGAAACACCAATCCAAAAGAACCTATGCACCCCAATGTTCATAGCAGCACAATTTACAATAGCCAAGTGCTGGAAGCAACCTAAGTGCCCATCAGTCAATGAGTGGATCAAAAAACTGTGGTACCTTTACACAATGGAATTCTACACAGCAGAGAGAGGGAAGGAGATCCTACTTTTTGCAACAGCATGGATGGAACTGGAGAGCATTATGCTAAGTGAAATAAGCCAGGCGGTGAAGGACAAATATCATATGATCTCACCTTTAACTGGAAAATAGTCAATGAAAGAAAAAAGCAAACAAAATATAACCAGACATTGAAATTAAGAACAATCTAACAATAGCCAGAGGGGAGGGGGGAAGGCACAGTTGGGAGGAAGAGTTTTCAGGAACCACTATAAAGGACACATGGACATAACCAAGGGGGAGGGTGGAAGCAAGGGAGGGAGGTGGGTTTAGCTGGGGTGGCGGGGAGCGGTGGCGGGAGAATGTAGGCAACTGTAATTGAACAACAATAAAGTAATTCATTTTTTTTTTAAAGAATGAATGGGGGTGAAGACGCAGCTACAAGCCACCCGCTTCCCCCACCACTCAGGGCAGGATGGGAGGCCTTTACTCAGTGGAAAAGCAAGGGGACAAGTCAAGCTTACAGCAAGCCCTGCATTCCACACCATCACCATCACAATAAAATTGATGTTGATAATGACAACCCAGGACAGAAGGAAGCTGATAAATTATGCCCTGGAAACTTTGTGTAAGAAGGCAGGAAATTGGGTAGTATATTTCAAAATAATTGTCACACCAAAAACGTTTTCAAATTAAAATTTTCCAGAGTAAAGGATTAAAATTTCTACCATCCAAAAATATCACTTTCCTAAAAGAGTTTATTCATTATGATTCTGGCTAACTGGCATTTTATTTGGCAATTTCATTTTTTTCTACAATGAGGAATAACCCTGATCAATTCTAACTATAATTTTTCTTTGTACTTAGAAACTTCTATATAATTTCTACGACTTTTCAAAGTGGATTTAGGTTCAGGTTCCAAAAATAGGCTGAAGCCAACATTTATTGAATACTTACCATGTGCCTGGGCTGTGCTAAACATTTCACAGGAATTAGCTCACAGTCCTCAGAACCACTCCATGGGGACAGAGGGAGTGCTGGTATTGCTCTCAATGGATTAATGAGGAAACTGAGGTTTGGAGAGGTTAATTAAGTGATCAAAAGCCAAACAAGGACTATGTAAAGACCCGAAGCCTTATCCTTTGGGCTCCAAAGCCAAGTATTCAACTGCTAGAGAAAAGTGCAAAAGAAAGGAAAGCAAAACACTGGGCTTAGATAACCTATAAAGGAATTGGCTCTGATGAGAAAGGCAAGTTGGCTACAGTACTAAAACCCAAGCAATTTTTTCCTCAGCTGGTATTTGGATATCCATTTAAAGCAGTGTTAACAGCGGTCATTTTAACCTCAGTCCAATTCTAGCAACAGTTTTGGGTCCCTTCAACAAAGAAGAGCATTTTTCAGAAGAGGAGACTCCTCTCATTCTGTCTTAAAATCAGAAAATAGACAGAAGGAGAGAGCAAGAAGCTCTCACTCTTAGCCATAATCTGGTTTATTTCACTTTAGGTCTCCTATTAAGTCAGGTAGAGAGCTCACGCATGTCTCAATAGAACTTGGAAGTTTCACCAGGCAGAATTCAGATCATGAATTTCCATGTGAGAGGGCTCTGTGGCAACTCAACTGGCAGACAGAAGTCACCACATCAATGATGAATGCTCAAACTCAGCTTGTAGCTGAGAGCCATCGGGGTTAGAGAAGCCTGAGTGTTCAGGCCAGGGGTCTCTCAGAGAGCTCAGTGGAAGGCTTTTTCGAGCTCTGGGCACCAACCACTGTGGATATGTCGACAGAAGCCATGTGTTTCCATGAGGGGAGAAAAAGCAGAAGTCTTGAGCACTGCCAGGAACACAGGTTATTTTCATCAAACCTTTGCAAATACCACTCCATAGCTCTCTGAAACTCCCCTGCGAAGGTACAGTTCTCAGGCTGAGGAGCTGCTCCTATAGGAATTTAAATTTGAGATTTTAGCTATTTCTAGTTTTTGTTTGTTTCTGGAAAGGAGGGAGAAAAAATGGGAAGCAGTTGAAAGAGGGGCACTGAATGGCCTCTTTTCTTTTGTTCTTCACCATGTGAAACTCATTATTTCACTACTAAACTAATGATGATCCAGCCAGAAAACCCCTGGGATCTGAGAAAGAGCCCGAAGTCCTGTAGGGCTCTAGGCACACATGTCTGCATGTCCCAAGACATATGCAGACTGTTGAGCTGCTAACATTTATGAGGCTAACCTTGACTGAAGCCATGGGCAACACTGCTGGAGTCAAATGGAGATAAAAGCAGGTGTGAATCATAACTGGGTACAAAGCAGAAGCCAAGGATGGGCAACACATAAGCCAAGGAAGGCATAGCACTGCCTGGGAGACAAAGGCCTGAGATGGCTTTTCATCAACACCTGGCTTCAGGCAGATAAGGTATAAGTAGAGACAAGAATGCTAGCCTCCCAGATTTCTGGTGCAATGCCATTCCCACTACCTTATATTGTATTTGGAAGGGAGGGTTTCCTTCTTCAATGTGTCAGTAGTACTTCCATATCTGGGGTTGCAATAGTGCTTGGACAATACTCAGTTATTTTCCCCAGATTGGTAGCTTTCTAATGTTGGGCAAACCATGTTGGGCAATCTCGGAGCCTTCTCCAGTTAAGTGGAGCCAATTTTAGAAGGGACCAATCTTGAATGGTTGAGTGTCATGCTAGCACACAGGATGTCATGCCTTCTCACCATAGATTTATTAGGATTTATTCTTATAATATAACAGTCATCTGACCTACTGACAAAAGAATTTTGAGCTGGCCCAACAAATTGTCAACAAAATATTAGTAAAAGAGAGAAAAAGCTTGTTCTTCACTAACTGAGAAAGAAAAACAGAAATGGTGAGTAGAGGTACTAAGATTTCAATTCAGTGTTTTGTAAGTTCTAATGTTGGTAAATTTTTAGCTGCCTGAATGGAGAAACTGGTGTGTTGGTGGAAAAACCAGTTCTCTTCTTCAGAAGTACTCAACAAGAAGTGGACTTATTTTGTTATATAGAAGGTTAATTTACTTCCTCACCTTCCATCCTGAGAAGAGCACTGAGGTTCTATCACCCTGCATAAGGACCATATGGACACAGACAGGTGGTCATGCTCCATCTTAGCAGAGCTCAAGATAGAGGAGAAACTAGCAAAATAATTTTTAAGTTTCCTTCTCTTTTAAATTCTATGGTTTGGCAGTTAATGATACTGATAAGGAATAGACTGCCTCACTGTCTCATATTCCTCTAACAATAACATCAATTTATTGACTCCACATTTTCTTCTGTCCTTCTGCCAGCCTAAGAGTCAGCTGTGGCTTTTCTAACAAAGGTAACCCAGGCACCTGAGAAAATATTTACATGTAAACCAGGGTGACCACCCCCTAATATCTACATACGATTGACTTAGTTAAGTCTAACTCTATATTTTGTGAATGACTGATGCCTTCAGTAAGATTTCAGAGAATCCTCAGAGGCTGGTTGCTTTATTCTCCTGCCCTCTGGCTTTAAACTGTGTGAATTATTTAGTGATTAGCTTACTATGGGACTCAGTCCTTTTCTTTAATTAATGTCCATCAAGACAAAACCCAAAGACATACTCATAACATGGGAGTCAACACCAGAAAGCCCTGCCTTGGAGAGTCTTGTTTTGAAGGTCCACTACATGTCTACACCTTTGTCATGACCCCTCCACAGGCATCAGCCCCTCTCCCTCCCTCACTAGCAAATTCCTGTATATGCCCAGTAATGCAAAGCAGTTTGGCTATGTCATGTCACCTTTGCTCTCCACAACTATTCCTTCATCAAATATTAAGTGAGCATTTATTCTGGGAAGGCACTGCTCTGGGTTCTGGGGGTACAGCTGGAATCTCATTCTGGCCCTTATGGGACTTACCTTCCTGTGGTGGGAGGCCAGCAGCAAGCAAACAGATGGCATGTCAGACAGTCATAAAGGCAAAGCAGGGAAGTCGAACAAAGGAGGTGTACAGGGGTTAGCAGGGCTGAGGGTTGTTATTTTGTTTAAGGTGGTCCTGGAATTCTGCTCTGATAAGGGGACATTTTACGAGAGACCAGGAAGAATATGATTATCTGGAGGAAGAACATTCTATATGGAGGAAATAGCATGTGCAAAACACTGAGGCAAGAACAGTAGGAGCAGCAAGAGATAGTGTGGTTGAATACAAAAAAAAAGAAGAATGGGCTAGATGAGGGCAGAGAATCTGGGTCACTTAAGTCTTACAGGTCACTGGAATACTCCAATTTTTGCTGTGTATGACATAGCAAGCCACTAGATGCTGTTGAGCTAAATGACTTATTCAAATCTGATTTATTCTTTAGGAATCTACTTTCAGTACATGTGGAGAATAAACTGTGGGAGCTGTAGCGGAGGTGGAGTTCAAGCAGGTGGCTTTGCAGGGAGCCTGGTGAAAAACGAGGGCAGTTTGGGCAACCAGGCAGAGTGAGCAACAATGAGAAGGGGCTGGTTTCTTGATGGATCTTGAAGGTGAAGCCAACAGAATGTGTGATGAACTGGATGTGTGGCATGAGAGGAAGAGATGAGTCAAGCATGACTTCAGTGTTGGACAGCCACTGCCTCACCATTTCAGGATCTCACCGTCCTCCCCCAGGAGGTTTATCAAGGAGACTCTCTAAATAAAGATAGTCCTGTCTGTAGGAAGGGTTTGGGTAAGAGCAGTTCATGTAAGGAATGTACCACCCACTATATATCTCCGGGCTCCTTTTCCCCTCTCCCTGATTAGGCAAAGGGGGTTGAACAGTCCTTTGGCAGGAAGACATTCAACGGGAACTTTTCCTAGAATTGTGAGTAACAGAGAGCTACTAAAAATGAGGCCTGACTTTACAGGGCACATACTGGAAATGAAGGCTATTAATAGATTCCCGCAGGAATGCTACCATGCTGAAATAGGCTATGAGGCAGGGAGCCTCGCCCAGCAGCATTCACAGGAGGTGAGAAACAGAACTCCAGGGCTTCTGAGCAAGGCATGGAAAGAAAATCATTTCATAGACTTGCCCTAGGAATGCAAAAAAAAAAATCAGCAATCATGTTTCAACCCCCACAGTCTATGGTCGAACATAGCTGTGAGTTAGTATGTGGCTGTTCAAACTAAACAGAAAACTGAAAGCTTATGGCAGTAGACAAAATAAAAGAATCCACTACAGTTTACCAGAGATGGTGAAAAGTAATTTTTAAAGGACCAACAGAATATACACTCCCTGGAACCTTAAGCTAGAAAAATAGTTCACTTAAATTAGTAATTAGTAGCCAATCAACAACCCACCTCCCACCTCCCACCCATGAATAAGAGATTCTGTACCAAACTCTCCAGGCTCAAATCCTGGACAAAGAGCGAAGATGCTGAGTTAGAAACTTTCTGATCCAGTTCTGCCTTTGCACGAATAGAGTGAATTAATACTTCAGTTCCCATCAACACTTCTTGACACCTAGTATGTCAGGGCAGTGGATGAGCTATGCTCACACAGGATAGCATCTGTGAAACCCAACATGCTGGTGAGACAAAGAGAAAACCAGGCAGCAAAAATGAGAATGCTTGAAAACATCCCTTTTCTCTCAAGTGGTAAAAT
The DNA here is from genome assembly GCA_007922815.1 of Macrotus californicus. Lineage (NCBI taxonomy): Eukaryota > Metazoa > Chordata > Mammalia > Chiroptera > Phyllostomidae > Macrotus > Macrotus californicus. The sequence goes on along the minus strand of VMDR010015665.1, from coordinate 14,231 downwards.
TAAAAAACAAACAACAACAAAAAAACCCCTCAATTCCCATAGTGTGCCTTTTTTCCTAGCCAGTGCTTTGGAGAACTACAGACACACATTCAAACCAATGCAGTGGAGTAAAGAACACAGCTCTGGAACCTCAGAGATCTTCTTTTGAGTCCCAACTAGTCCTGCTACCAGTTGACCTTTGAGAAGATGACCTAAATCTTCTTGACCCTCAGTTTACTCATCACTAAACTAGGCATAATACTGTTTATTCCACAGTTTTATAAGAATAATAGGATAACATCCAAAGTGACTGGTCCAAAGTGACTAGTGAGTTACTGCAAACAGTAGTGTGCCTTCTCACTTGCTAATGTAAGAGGGAAACAAAGAGTTTAAGCCAAGGGAATTTATAGCTTGGGAATCCAGAAAGAAATTGTTGCAGTAGGCATATTTTCCAAATAATGTCACTGCACACTGGTCACTTATTGAGTATAGTTGTGAGAAGCAGTGCCTTACTCCCCTGTCTCCCACCAGAATGTCTTGTGTGGCAATGTAATATTGCAGTAATTCTGCTTAGAATTTGTCCAGTTTGCAAATGAACATAAATGCCTCGTGTTTTTCCTTTGATCTTATAGACGTGTCATGTTTTCTCCGGAATGTAGAGGGCCCCCAAGCTAGTTAAAGGGCATTCTTTGGATGCCAAGACTCAGAAAACCCATGAGGCAGTTGTTCTCCTTCATCTACTTCTGGATTTCACCTGCATATCACACAAAACCCGTTTCTCCTCAAAAAGAAACAGAGTCTGTGACTGAATGAACACTTCCCTTTTTAACTTCTTAGAAGAGATTTAGGAGGAATCTAAGTATCATTGTAAAGTCCACAAAATCCCAAACCCACTGAGCAAGCAACAGATGAGGGAAATTGTTCCATATCCTGTCGAGAGGAAATGAATAGGACTGGGAGGAAGAATGTGTTGTGTGGTGTGAAAGCTTGGTTTTGATTCCTGATGCTGAACATCTGTCACACTTTCATGCAGAGCCACCAGCTCAAGCTGACAGCAAGGACCCTAAACTCACAAGCTTCCAAGTGCAAACTAAAGCTGTCACCCTCAGCAGCTGTGGGAATGCAGACAGGAAGCAAGGGACCCTGGAAGGGAGAGTGTAGGAGTACATCCTGTGGGGATAGATAAAAAATAATGGCTAGGCTGTGGGAACCTCTTCCTAGTAAACACGTGAGCTGGAGATTATCCTGAGCCAAAGATCTGACTCCAGTTATTTGCTGTATTGGTTTATTTTTTCCCCAGTGATTTGCTTAAATTTGACAAAGGGGAAAAAAGACATAAACCCAAAATGAATACGATTATGTTTTTTAAGCTTTTGCTCACAGAGCACTCGTATGATACTGGGTGAAGAGGTATCAGTCTGAAATTCAGGATTTGCCACGTGGGCCAGCAGAGCACAAGCAGGGACAGGGGTGTCTGACAGGCCCTTCCTGATGGCAGAAGAAGCTGTTCAGCAGGCACATCAGTGAGCTGGCCCATGGATGGTTCCCTCAGGCCCAGGGTGGGTTTTCCTATTGCATCATCCTTCTTTGGGCCAGGGAAGAGGAGTTCTCTTGGAGCCACATAACCAGGAAGCAATTTATCATTATCAGAGGCATTATCACAGTCTGGCATTTCTCTGAATTTCTAAGAAAACTCCTAATTTTTACCAAGACTTAGAATTCATCCATCTAATTATACTATACACATATTATAATTTTAAGCAACAAACCTGTTTGGTAAATATGTTCTCGGTACTTTTTAGAAGCAGAAACTTCTTTTTTAATCCTTTAAAAATAGTTATCAAATGGATTTTGTTTTTTGGAGACCATTTTTTCAGCTGCTGTGACACAGGTTTAGGTAATGAGCTTCTGCAGTCAGACATGTATGTATTTTCCCTCAACAGGTGCATGGCTGAACTCTCCCAGACGGGTTAGACCAGCCCACAGTGCACTTTCTATGCACTTCCCTTGAGTGAAGAGCAGAGCTCAGCAAACTGCGTCTCTTTGGTACCTCTTTGGAACCCATCTCCAGTGTGTCAAGTCTCTTTCTGATCACAGTCCCTCTCACCTCAAAGCCTGCTTTACAAAGTAGACACTCTGTGTTTGCACCAATTGAATATTCATCAAACATTCTGTTGAATGACTTGAATTTACCTTCATAGGATTCACAAGCTTGTTTTTTTCTCCTTCATCTTTCCAGCCTAAGAAACTTTGACCTCAGGATTTTCCATGAGACCTCCTCTGTATCCAGTTCCTTAGGAGACCAAGTTTTGGGAGCATCCTTTTTACTAGGCAGCGGCCGTGTCTCCAATTCAAGCCCCACCTCACAGACACCACACTCATTGAGTGTACTTTTTACTGATGTAAGTTTCATTTCCATTTGTTCTAGATGTTATAAATAGTTTTCCTTTAAGGAAATATTCTTGCCCTGGCCAGGTGACTCAGTTGATTGGAACATTGTCCCATACACCAAAAGGCTGTGGGTTGGATTCCCAGTCAGGGCACATACCTAGGTTGTAGGTTCAATTCCTGGTTGAAGTGTATACAGGAGGCAACCAATCGATATTTCTCTCTCACATCAATGTTTCTCTCTTTTTCTCTCTCTCTTTCTCAAATCAATAAATGTATCCTTGAATAAGAATTAAAAAAAGAAATCCTCCCTTACTTCCATTACTTCATGGCACCCCTTTCTTTAAATCCTTCCTTCCTTCCTTCCTTCCTTCCTTCCTTCCTTCCTTTCTTCCTTTCTATCTTCCTTCCACACCTTAGTGCCCATATATGATAGGACAGCGTCTGCCATCCAAGGTAAGGGCCCATGTGAACTTGGAAGTCATTTCTGTACCGTTGCACCAGAGACTCTTACAATGTGGCCTTTCTTTTCACTTGCTTCCAGCAGATGCAGCCAGCATGTCTGTTCTTGCTCTGCCTGAGTCTGTCTCTTCCTGTCTGTATAAGTTTACCTTCCAATGTGTGCCATGGTAGACCAAAGATGTCCACTCAACAAACTTTGCCTCACCCTGAAGGATTTGCTGAGTGAATGTAAACATCCACCTGCATGATGGCAAATGAAAAGGGACAGGTAAGACGATGTTCCCACAAAACAAAAGAATCATAAAGAAAGAGAATTAAAAATACCCCAGAATTTGGTGCTGAACATCTCTCAAAGCATCTTCTGATTTCACAAATCTGATGGAAATATTATGAAGGTATTAATAAAATGCAGATGTTAGAGAATTTGCCTTAGAATTCTGTTGAACAAATGACCCTATTGGGAAGTCATTTCCAGTCTCCAGGGACATTCCACAGAGGGCCCAGCTGACTGCTTCATATTGAAACAACATGTCCAAGACACATTCCAGCGAGAAGAAAACGGAACAGGGCTACTCTCACCAAATATAAATCATGAGGCAAAAGGGCAACTTAACTCCCTCAGCTCTCCCCTCCCTCCTTCCCTGATCCACCCTCTACCCTCCTCCCACCCCCTCCCACCCCCTCCCACCCCCAAGGAAAACAGAGCACTGAGGAAAAGACTGCCAAAGCAAGCTGACTCAGGCGCCAACCAGAGGCCCAGCACGGCACAGATGGCAGCCGTTTGGGAAGTTCACAGCTTTTGGCGCTGTGGCCCTGATGTTTTTACTTCACTGCAATTTGTTTCTGATCTTCAGTCAAATCCTTACAACGCTTGGATCCCCTGGAGAGTTTATACTTTGACCTTATGACAATTAACACCAGAGGCCAAGGAAAAAATAGATAAGAGAAAAAAAAGTCTATTGAGAGGTAGATGGTAGGAAAGAGAGGTCGGGTCTCATTACTAAAGTAAATGTGTTATTTGTGAAATTATTTCCTATCCAATAAAAAGAATGCAGTGTCTTTAAAAAGAAAAGTTGCCAAGATGGAAAGAAAGTCTTCTTTCAAAAACTGCCAGACCTGGCGATCTTCAGTTACTATGTGTTCAGAAAATGACACAAATTAGCTGAAGTTGAGGCTGAAGACCTTCCTTGGGGTGAACAAGGCCTTCCACAGCTGAGTTTGGCTATAGAAATGTAGGAGAGCAGAGGAGGGTCCCTGTCTAGACCCGGCCTGCCCTCATCCCTGAACAGCAGGCCCAAGTCCTAGTCCAGAAGCTTCGGTCTGGATTCTGCATTCCCAGAGCTACCAGGTGTCCTCCCATGGGTGATAGGGAGATACTAGGCAGACCAGGCAACAGCCTCTCTTCTCACCTCTCAGATATGGCACAAGGTCACAGGGAAGAAGAACACAGGAAATGGCTGGAGGCAGCCTGACATGTCACAGGAAAGCAAGGGACAGTAACATCAAAGATTTCCCAGTATCCCACCCCACCCTAGCCCCACTGAACAAAAAGCATGTGTATCCCTGAGGATTCACCCAGGGATATGGACTTGGGAACAAGTGCACCCAGAGAAGCTTAGTTAATGGCCAATTTGGAAACAGGAACATCACAGAAGGGTCACCAAAACCAGGACTCCTTCAGGGCACAGGCTGAGGCACAGGACCTCTGATCCCCAGTTTTCATCTCCACCCCTTCATATACAGGGCCAATCATGGACCCCCAGGGCAGGGCAGAAAGCAGTGACCAGAGAGAAAGGATGCCAGATGAGGCATTTGCGTAATTCACATCTTGGCTTTCTTTTAACTCTCTTTATTTTTCTTTCAGAGGCAGTCCTTGTTCAGGGCTCGGTGCAGATCTGAAGTAGGGGCTGGGGTGATGGAGAACAGCTGATGTCTGTTGTGCACGTGGTGTGCTCAAGGCCTGGGAGGACAGGCCTTTCCCCGTGGAGACCTGTGAGGAGGAGAGCTCAGAGGGCTGTGGGCTGTTCACTATAAATCGCCCCATCAGAAAACAGCACCGAGCACAACAGATATAAAAGAGTTCTCACCCACAGAGAGGTGTATGAGCAAACAGAGCAGCCAGGCCAGCTAAAAAGGCCAGTCTTTAAAAATATTCCAAGTTAAAAAGAAACAGCCCAAATTATTTTTCCCCCTGAGAATTTATCAGAAAACATTATTATTATCCTAAGCAACTGGATGTTTTGGCTTACTCAGAAAACAAAATGTTCTTTTGATAGAAAACGCCTACTGGCTCCCACCAGGAGTCCTGCTTTGGGGTTACAGGGGCTGGGGTCCATCCACAGTGGAGAGGGTAGAAAGCTATCTGCAGACTCCACAGGGAGCAGGGCGATTCAAAGAGCTGAGAAGAGAAATCTACTCAGGTTTGGGGAATGAGGCAGGCTGGTAGTGGAAGCACAGTCTAGACTGAGATCTGAATGAATTACCCAGGTGATGAGAGCAGAAACAGTATTAGGCAAAGGAACCTGCCATTCATTTTCCACGGCCTGGTACAGAGAGGGGTAGGGAGGTGGAGAGAGGAGGGTGCTGGGGGCAGAGTTTAGTCTGCAGAACCCAGCAGTGACAAACTGCCAACCTATCAGGCCATGTTGAAAAGGCTTTTTTTTTTCTTTTTTTTTCTTGTGGCATAATACATATAACATACAATTTACTATTTTAAACATTTTAAGCTAACAGTTCAGAGGTGTTAAGTACATTCACATTGTCGTGCAACCATCACCAACATTTACTTCCAGAACTCTTCTCATCTTGCAGAACTGAACCTCTGCATCCGTTACAAAACCACTTCCCATGCTCCCTCCCCCCGAACACGGGCAACCACTAGTCTACTTTCTGTCTTTGTGACTTTTTTATCTTTTTTTTCTTTAAGATTCGTATTACTCTATTGTTGTTCAATTACACTTGTCTGCATTTTCTCCCCATCACTCCCCCCGACCCCAGCCATCCCCACCCTGCCTTGCTCCCACCCTCCCCCTTGGTTATGTCCATGTGTCCTTTATAGCGGTTCCTGAAAACCGTCTTTGTGATTTTGACTACAGTAAGTATTGGGTTGGCCAAAAAGTCTGTTTAGGTTTTTTACCATAAAATAAAAAACACATTTTCATTCTCATAAACAACTTTATTCATTTGGTTATTTTGAGTATGTGGCTATCTTCTGCATGGTATAACATTGCTTGTTCTCAATTAATGTCTCAATTTGATCACTATCAACTTCAACTGGTCTACCCAACTGTGGAGCATCGTCCAGCAAGAAATCTCCAACATAAAATATCTTCAATATTAAAATGGCTACACAAAAATTCACCAATTTTGCTGTTTTTTTTAATGTGCACTGATATGACAGCTGTCAAAATACAATCTAACAAAATTATTTCAAATAAAGTTAAAACAACTAAGTGCTACTAGAGCCATCTTATGGAAAAAAACAAGTGAACTTTGGCCAACCCAATACTTCATGTAAGTGGAGTCATACCATACAGCATTTGTTTCACTTAACATTATGTCTCCAAGATTCACCCATGTCATTGCATATGTCAGACTGCCCTTTGTTTTTAAGTTTGAATACTATTTCATTGTATGTATACTTTACATTTTGCTTATTCATTCATCTGTTGATGACACTTGAGTTGCTTCAATGTTCCATTGTGAATCTGCTGTTTTAAATGTGGCTATACAAATATCTCTTCTAGACTGTGTTTTCAGTTCTCTCAGATATATATCCAGAAGAGGGATATATGGATTATACAGTAATTCATTTTTAACTTTTTGAGGAACTGCTATATACTATTTTCTATTGCAGCTCTATCATTTTACATTCCTACCCACAGTGCACAAGTATTCCAAGTTCTTCATGTCCTTCCCAGCACCTATTGTAAGAATTAGACTTCTCAAGAAAAAAGCTTTGAAAGATTTTTTTAAACATTGAATGCAGAGAGTTGAGTTAATAGTATTCCCCAAATCTTGGCACATTATCATCATTAGCCCCTAAAATTATTAAATATTATTGAATCCCATACCCCACTGCATTCCCTTCCCTTTCAAAGACAAAGTCTTTAAAATGTATTTCTTCTCATTCAAGGTATTCTTGTGAAGTGTATTTTGTGGTTTTATGCACATGTATTCTAGTTTTATGTAAATGGATAATGTATTTATCTTATTACACTTCATGTTTTATTTAACCAAGTACTGTTTTTTAGACAGTTCATGTCATCACACACACACTGAGTCCATCGCTTCTAACCTGCATTACTTTCTATCTACCCTAGGTTGCTCCAGCTTCCTGTCCCCACATGCCAAGCTGCAACAAACATCTTCAGATTTGTCACTTCAAGGACACATCTGGGGATTTCCAAGTTGCCCATTGCTGGCAACAGGGTCTCCCATACTTGAATTGGCTCAAGGGGCCAAGGTTCTGTCCAGAATGGCTGTCTAGCTTGTGAACCCACCAGCAATGAACAAGGGTTTCCACAGGAGGGAGCTGCAGTGATAAATCACGCTGGAAAAAAGCTGAGCTTGCAGTCCAGATTCAAACTTAGACTTCAGCTTCTCAACAACTTAATAATGAGTCATTGAAGGATTTTAGCAACCTCCATGAAGAAGGGAAATGATCCTACCTTTCATATTCTAAATAATACATAAGCAATGCCATTATTGTTATCACTCTCTTATTCAATAAATACTAATAACTGAAATTGACCAAAAAGATCAAACCTCAGAGATGAAGTTCTCTGTCCCATGTTCCCCATACCCTCCACTCACACTTGGAAGCTTATGAAACTTTTAAAAATATAGGTCAAATGCAATTTTCTAATAAGAAACTATAGTAGAGGCAATAAACTATAGTAGAGGTGGGGATTTCACCACACAAGTGTGACATTTCAGTCTATGTTGTGGTAATCTATACTCAGATGATTGAGTGTACACCTTAAACTGTAGGCTGAGTGAGGAACTTAACGCAGGATGAAGGGTAGAGTCAGTGACGAGAGGGAGAGGGAGAGTTCTAGACTGAGGTAAAGTCTCCTAGGTAGATGCTGTAATAGGAGCCACTGTGAAATGAGAGATCAGAAGGCATCCCTCCTGGGGCTCCGTCTTAAACCACTGTCAACATCATAAGAGGAAATGTTACAGTATGGAGGAATATAGAAGTACAAGCGGACTCCAAAGACATTGGCCCCCTCCTGAGTCAGCCAGCATAAAGATTAAGAATAAATAAATTACATGTAAACTAGAAATTAAAACTCTAGATCCTCCACTTAGACACTTGGCTCTCTAAACCCCGGGTTAGTCATCTATAAAATGGTGACAATAATAATCTCTCTCTCTCTCCTTGTTCAGAGGATTCACTCATTCTCTGTGCCAGATACCGCTCTGGGTGTATAAAGTTTCAGCAATTAGCAAGTCAGACCCTGTTTTTATTGTCAAGAAGCTTACACTGTAGTGAGAAGAGATGGTGACAATAATAATTTTATGAAGATATTACTACACCCCCCAAACCACAGCTATGGTGATCCAGATGTTAACTGAGGACTCCCTGCTCCTTAAGACCTACATACTATTTCTACCTCTTTCCTGAACCCTGTGGAAAGAAAAATCCAGTGATCTCTCAAAATTTTTTGCAAGCCAGTTTTCAGAAACTTACTTCTCAAGTCCTTCTCTGCTTTCCTATTTCCTACCTGCTCTGAATTCTTATTCTACATATATTACATCAGCTTTCTTTCCTTGATTTATACATGTGCACCCACACAGCAATGACAGAAAATTTTACTGAGGAGTTCGGAGTTATGGATGTGTGCTCACAGAGGATCAATGCAAAACTTTAAAATTTACTTTGGTTGTTTAGGTTTGTTATATTTCTTCTGTCACTGGGCCATAGGGTTTAGTCTCTTCTTCCGTGTGCCCTAATTCTCTCCTCTCTGTTCTCATTCAATCCCCAACACCAAGTACCTACTCCCCTCTTCTTGGTGAAACAGGTCTCAGAGACACCCAGGTCAAGGTCTCCAGAGACGCCCAGCTCTGAGCTCAATGGATGGTGGTTCTGCCTTAATCTCCCTTTCACCTCCCAAAGCTTTCACACTGCTCACCATACCTTTCTTGTCCAGATGCTCTTTTCTCTTGGCTGAGTCCCTCCTCTCTCTCTACCAACCCCACACAGTACTCCTTGGAGGTCATACTCCTCCACTGGCACCTTAAATGTGGGATTTCTTCAATGATTGGCCCTAGGCCCACCTTTTTCCTCACTTTATGTACCAAGGATTGACAAAATTTTATTATTAAAGGTCAGATAGTTAATATTTTAGGTTTTGCAAATGATAGGGTTTATGTTGCAACTAAATTCTACTAATGTAACACAAAAAGCAGCCCTAGATGGTACGTAAGCTCACAAACATGACAGTGTTTCAATAAAGCTTTATTTGCAGAAGCAGTTTGCTGGCTAAATTTGGCCTGTGGATTGGCATTGGCCAACCCCTATATACACTCTGTTCTATCCTGAATGAATAGACCCATCCTCAAGGTTTTAACTACTATCTAAATCTTTGGTTTCTACTAAGTTTCTCTTCTGAATTAAAAATCCACTTTTGCCTCCTCAGACAAATAAAATGACACCCCCCCCAACTTAACATCCTCACATGGACCTCATGGCCTTCCTACTTTCCACTCATCCCCCTTTTGTTTTCTTTCTGAGAAATGACACACCCATCAGGTCAGGCAATCCAGATGTCTGAGAGTCATTCTGGACACCTCCTTCACCTTCACCCCTATATTTAAATCCAAGATAAAGCATTCTGATTTTACCCACTAAGAATTTCTTGAGTTTTACACTTTTCTCCACCTTTACAGTCACTCACTTTGCCCATACTTCAGCCATTTTTGTCAAGAGAGCTGCATGAGCCTCCAACTTGCATTGCACAACGCACCTGTCTGCTCTCCAATTTATTATCCACAGCATAGCCAACAGGATGGCTCCCAAATATAACTGTACTCACACACCCTTGTATAAGATACTCTCCATTTTTCTTAGAATAAAACCCTATCCAAGTGGTCTGGTAGAGTGGCCACCTCCCACCATTTTCAGCTTCACTCGATATCTCTAATTCCCTTCATTGGCCTAAAATGCTCTTTTCCCCTCTCTTTACCTAATTTCTTTTCATCATCCAAATATCAATTGAAATATATCAAATTCCCCTTTATACGCTCTGACTATACCACACATCTTTCCTATACAGCACTTACTGCATGTCAATTGTATATTTATTGTTTCAATTGGGGTTGGCAAACTATGATCCACAGTCTAAATCCATCCTGTATTTGTCTTTGTAAAGAAAGTTGTAAGGGACACAACCAGGCCTATTGTACAGTGTGGCTGCTTGTACCGCAGACCTGGGCAGTCATGACAGACCATGAGACCCCCAAAGCCTCAAGTGTTTACTCTCTGACCCTTTATGAAAAAATATATTGACCTTGGCTTTGCTTATTTGATAACTCTGTCTTCTACACTAGACAGCAACTCCACAAGGATAAAGATCATGTCTTCATACTCCATGCTCAGCTCCTGAAAATCAACCGAATCATGATCAGTACTGGTAGAATAAATGAATGATGAGATATGCCATGTCAAGTCATACTTTCCATCCTAAGACATTCTCCTAAGTCATGATACTGGTAATTAGGATGGTAATTTTCCCATTTTTTTTTCTCTTGCCTCCAGTAATTCTCACTCACTCCACCAGCTGTGATAGTTAAGGATCACTGAAGACTCTGTTCTTCTAAAGAGGGAGTGGGAATAGGAATAAATAGTCTGAACAGATGATGCTTGTTACTCTAAGTGTGTGTAAAATGACCACATACCAATAAAGAATTACCTTTGTAAACAGTCCTCTACTGCACATTCCCCACAAATCGTCACACAGCCTGTGAGGAGTCCTGAGATCTGCCCTCACTTTGCAGCAGAGAGAACCTGGCTTGAGGATAAAGACATTTGAAGATGTTCACTCACATCTTATGGACACAAAGACTCTTTCAATACATCAACATCTCCAAAAAATGTGCTTTGTGAATATGTTTATGAGGGAAAATAGTTTCCATGCTTAAATATGATTGGAAAACTGGGCATATACTATAGCCCTGGTGGAGGTTCTGTAAGAAAGAAACCTGTTTGACATTTCCTAAATGTATTTGATCTTGGTACACCTTTTTCCCATAAAATACCTAGAAACCCTTTACATGGACTTGGAGAAACACATATTTTTAATTACTTATATGTTATTTATTACAACACTAAATTCATTACAAGCATCCATTTGATTCTCTGAACAACAGGCATGCCTGTCAATACTGCCCTGAAGATGAGAGGAGCTGGGATGAGAGTGAGGAGTGAGTGGTACCTCAGGCCTTCCTTCTCATAAAACACCTTCAGCTCCTAAATAACCCCTATTGCTTCATTCTCTCAGAGAAAATGATTGAAACTGTCTTAAGAGAAAAGGAATTTCATTATCTGAACAACGGACTTCACTCAAAATAAAAATGGAGATAATTCTTTCAAGTGATTTTCTAAGTTTAAAGAGGAGCTTTCCCACCTACAGTTAAGTTAAACATCATAATAGTGTAGATTATGCCTCTATAAACATCCCATCTATACTCCGTGTTCATAAATAAGAATCAGTGAAGCAGCCTCCTCCTGAGGCACTACTAATTGCCTCATTTGTTGTCTGTTGCTTTAGGTATGTAACTGCAGCCACTATTTATAAATGGTATACTTCGTTCCTCACTCAGGGACAAGCTTCTCATTTGTCTTCACAGCATCCTTACTGTGTGTCCTGATATTCAAAAAACGTTCATTGAATGAAATTGAAAGCTTTTTGATTTTCATTTTCTAGACCTCTAAACAATAAGTATTTCTGGGGCACCTACTATATGCCAAACACAATTCTAGACCTAGGTCCAGGAACTCACTGTCTATGTGGGGATATAAATTGGGACATAATGATTCATAGTGCACAGTAATGAATGTTATATCATCATCATTTAACAATAGCAATGATTTTCCATAAAATTGGGAGAAGGTTCACAGAATAGACTTGGTCATTGAAGTTCCTCATCAGGGCACACACCTCAGAGCCAGACTAGGAAGCAGGACACGAACATTACAGTGTACCAGGAGGCTGAGCAGTGGGGGAGGGAGCAGGGCAGCAAACAAGAGGGGCCATCTGGACTGTGCAGGGTTTGGTAGGCCAGCCTGGAATGTCCTGGCTTTGTTCTATGGGTATTGATAGCTATGAATAATTTTTAAGAAGATTTTTGTTCCCAAATTGGTTAAATCTATATTTAGGAAGCCAACTTAGTCTATAATACAGGTGGCAAACACAAGGCCCATGGGCCAAATCCAACCCTTCACCTTGTTTTATCCGGCTCAGTACCACGTTTCTACCTGGTGGCAGCACTGAGCTCTAGCTTCACTCTTAAGGATTAGTTACATTTATACAGTCCTAAAATTACATTTGGCCCTTTGAAGGCAACCTCGAGGCTGATGTGGTCCTGGGTGAAAACGAGTTTGACACCCTTGATCTACAGGAAAGATTGGAAGGGAGAAAGCCTCCTCTGTATTTGAAAAGGCACTGGAACAAAGCTACAGTGTTCTTAAGCTAATTTGGGGGATATCCTACTGGGCATCCTCTTAAAATACAGGCAAAGTACGCCATCTGGCAGGTGACATACACAGCTTAGGCAACATTACAGCACTCTGGAGTTTACTGTGTTTGAGGGAACTATGTCCTCTGAGGCTCTCCAACATGTTCTTCCTGAGTAAGACAGAAAGCCAAGGATCAAAAGGAACCCACTCTTTCAAAGCCTTCTTGTGTCCTCCTCAGTAGAGGGTTCGAGAACATATAACCATGGGGAGGTGTGATGAGGACTCTGCTGTGCCTAGAGAATGCAGGAGGACGCCTACTCCAGGCCTGTACTGTCCTCCCAGTGTGGCCAGGGGCATGCCAGACAATACTGGGAAGGAAAAGGAGGGAATCCTCGACCTTAGGTTGAAGCAGGGCTGCAGACCACTGAACCCTGGGTATCTCAACAAGCCTCAAGAAGAAAAAAATTCTTGGAAGCTGACAAGGCAGCAAGTGAAAACAAAAGATTCTCAATTGTAGGAAACAGGACAAAATGTAGAGAAATTTGTTTTGTTTGGGGAGATAAAATAAGCAATACACCATTGAACTCAGGTCAGGAGAGCATGGCAGCCTTCCCCAGAACTGAGAGCAGACAGAGAAGGAAGTGTGGTGGAGACATGTATAAAAAAGAAGCTATTTTGAGGAACATTGTCTTAAACTCAATATGCCTTTATTTTTTCTTCATAGAAGGTAACATCTTTGTGAACAGACTAACCGAATCCATTATGATGAAAAATACCCAAGGAAACACTGGGTTTTATGACATCTAAGCCAAGCCTATAGTAGGGAGCTCTCTGGTTTCTTTGTGCAGATCCCTGACAAGAAGGCTGGGAACTCCTAAGTGATGCTCACTGGCTGTCTGCTCTAAGTGGATGCCCTCACTGAGTGAGTCACTCACCAAGTTTACATTTGGCTTTGTGATCTGTGGGCCAAAACCTCCAGTCACAGCAAACTCAGATATAACAGCCTGATGCAGAAGACCTGAGTCATTTCCCACTCAACTTTGGGTCAGCTCAATGGCTGCAGGGTTATCGTGTTTGAAAAAAAACAAACATTAGGCCAGAAAGATTTTCTATATGCTTTGGATTCAATATTAATGCAAAAGCATTTCACTAGCAGTAATTCATTGAATGTTTCTTGAATGCATTTACCAACTACTATGAGAGGTTAGAAATGTAACTGCCTGAAGGGTCTTGTGCCACCTTCATGTGATTTGTATCTAGGAATTTTCAGAACTGGAGTATCCTTCTCATTGGATGAGTCCTCTGCTATTTCATTTCACATGACACTTTTTTACAGGAGGGCCAAAAGGGATTTCCCAACAAGGGCCATTTGCATCAGGATATCCTTAGAAACTGAACAATTCATTATTTGTTTCTTTGGAAGATTTTGTTCCCTAAATACACAGCTAACTTTATTCCAACAGAGTGGTCTAGCCATAATATTGGCCACTTTCAATATGAAGCCCAGTAGAGCATCCACCATCTGACCTGTCTTGTAGAGGTAGACAAATGAAGCTATCACACGAGCAAGTGATTTATGTAGTTATCCACAGCAGTCCTGGCTAAAGACAGGTATTGGGACAAGGTGTCATTTGAGATTTGCAGTGATAGCTCATTCTCATGGTAAGAGGGTTGGAGGGTTTCCCTGACATTATGTAGCCACGTATGAGCCCAAGGGGGG